>JABFOV010003937.1:0-15001 GCA_022817685.1 Aradophagus sp. ZL-2020
CCACTAGCTTGATATCGAGCCAGCGTAACCATGATTTCTTTTAAAAAAATGAGTAGTAAAAAAATCGGCACTACGGTAATTAAATAGTAAAAAAAAAACGTTAAAAATTCTGACATAATTTTTTTTTGGTTCCGCAATAGTGATGTTGCCCTAAACAACTGTGGTGTACGTAGTAATTGGTGTACTTGTAAAAGTGGTTGGCTGGCTTTGCGGTCATGACTATCCCGCATTTTTTTCATTATTTTTTTGTATCTCATATTTTATTTATGTTTTCTTTTTTCTGCTATCCTTTTTCGTTTAATTTTTTTTTAAAAGAATTTACATTTTCCGCCACTAATTTTTATCGATTCCGTCGTTTTACAATCGTCAAAACTTGAATTGGTCAATCTTCTGCAGCCAACTTCAAGTTTCGTCCGTGTACTACAGTTTTACCTATTTAATAAATAAAATAAAGCAATATTGAAATATCGATAATTATAATATCGATATTTCAAAGTCAATATATCATAACATCAATATTAATTTTGTTCAAATAAAGCAATATCGAAATATCGATAATTATAATATCGATTTTTTAAAGTCAATATATCATAATATTGATATTAATTTTGTTAAATATCAATATTTTTCTTTGTTGGAACATCTCTAGTCAAAAGTCGACGCGATCAGCTGACGACCGTCACCCGGCAACATTGGCGGGGGAGGGGGAGGGGGGGGGGCACCCCCGCCGCGTGTCCGACGCAAACGCGCCGCCGAGAGTGACTGCTCTCAAAGAGGATCATCGGTATGTAGGTTTCCGGGGACAAAAATAGCGGGCCTGATATTTCGATGAACGGCGAGATCTCGATAGTGGCGATTATTCGGCGCGCGCGAAACCACGTTCGCCGCGAGCGCTCGTCGAAGAATCGAAGGGAGAAAAGAGGGGGAGGGAGGGAGAAACTCGCAGGAAAAATAAAAAAAGAAATTCAAAGGGGGGGAGTGGCAAAAATAGCTGGACCTTACCTTATCTCGCTTCGTCCCTTTTTTTCGATCGATAAAACAGGTCGCAGTTCGCAAACGCGCGCCCTTTTCCCTCTCCCTCGGTCCCGCGCTCCGACGTAACCTCCGTCCTTGTCGCCTCTCCTTTTTTCGGCGACTCCTCTCCCTCGTGGTCCTTTTCTAATTGCGCTCCGTCTTTCCGTCGAAGTTTCTCGCGAGCGCCACGGATCTCGCAAAGGTCGCGCCCGTTTCGCTGGCCGTGCGTTCACGCCCGCGGCCTAGAGCTCGGCGACGTCGCGCGTTATCGGGCAACTGCGTTTCCGCTTCATTTCGCGAAGCCCGCGAGATACCGCGGGGCGCAACAACGCACCACGACGACGACGAGCACCTCCGCGCACGGTACCATCTTTATTTACTAATTTTGGACGGCCGTGTCGCCTGGCGGTTCGCGCGCGCGCATCCAGATGCCGCGAGCGGCAGGCCTCGCGTCAAGAGGGGATTTGAATCCCGATCGAGTTTCACTTTTTTTTCTTTTTTTTTTGCGGATTTATTTTTCTTTTGTTTACCTTTAAAATTTTTGTTTACTTTGTTTTTGCGTTCTCTTTGCGTAGTTGTTTTCATTGCTGTTGTTTTTATTTACGTTTTTTTATAACTATATTGTTAAATGTTTTCTGCATTGTTATTTTGTTTTTCTTATAATTTGTTGTTGCATTTAATTATAATTTTTTTTATTTCATATTTTTGAGGATTTGTTTTGAGTCTCATTTTTTTTCTTATTTTTCGTATTTATTTCGTCTCAATTTTCTTTTTACTTTTGTTTACTTTTAATATTTTTTTGTTTATTTTGTTTTTGAGTCCATTTGTAAAATTTTGTTATCATTGCTGTTGTTTTCATTTAGCTTTCGTATTCATTTTTATTGTTGTTTTTGTTTTAAATAAAATTAAATTGAAATTTTCTTTACATACTTTATAATCGTATTGTTGAATGTATTTTGTATTTATTTTACATTTGTTTTTGAAATATTTATTTTCATTGTCGTTTTTGTTTTCTTCCGTTGTTTTCATTCTGTATGTATTTTGTTACTTTTTTATTTGTATTAACTTTTTTTTAATTTATTCGCATTTAATTATTATCATTTTTTTATTTTACCTTTCTTAACATTTGTTTTGCAATATTACTTTTTTTTCTATTTTTAGTTTTTAAATTTATTTATATTAGTATTTTTATTTTATTTTTTGTATTTCTTTCGTAATATTTTTAAATTGTTTTTTGTATTGTTCACTACATGAATTAATTTTCATTATTTTTATTTTGTTTTTCTATTTGTTTAAAAATGTTTTTTATTTATATTGTTGAATTTATTTTGTGCTATTTGTATCAGTGTTTATACTCGTTCAGTATCATTATTTTTATACCTTTCATTTATTCAATTCATTTTGAAAGTTAGCAACTAATTACTAATTACACGCAAATCAATTGCAAAAGAAAATGTCTTAAATCAACTATAAGAAAAAAAAGTTGTTTTAACATATTAATAAATTTGCATTAAAAAAAAAAATTATTTTGTTCCAAATAATTGAAAAAATTGTAATGAAGTTTCAGTTGCAATCTTAATTGCGTCTGTCCGACATAAAATCACTCTTTTTTTTTAACTTTTTCGAAATCGTAATCACGCAAGTACAAATATGACGAGAGAAGCGAAGCGTGACAAATGAATTCATTTTGCGACTCTTAGTCAGACCATTATGAGTCACACAGTACAAACTGATTATGTTAATTTCCAGTATTTCGCCACTTTTCGCTGATTTCCAATACTCTTTTTGTCACGCGTTACTTACATCGATATTTGCACTTCTGTCAACGATTTCTCATTTCATCTTACATTGTTTACCTGCGTTTCAATAATCAAACAACGATGTTAAAATTAATTTAGAACTTTATAAAAGGTAACAATTATTTACAGTCTTATCAATGTACAATATTAAACAATTGTTATTAATTAAAAATTTAATTTTAATAAATATGTCTTTTCAGTTTTCAATTTTAGGTGTTGGAGAAAATGATTTTCGTTCTCTTGTATGCTGGCGTTTTTTGCACTCTATCCCCACGAAAGTAAACCGAGTGTCTTAAAAGTGCTGGTTGTCGCAGATAAAGTCCTCTCCCTTCGGGTGTCCATGCCTTTAAATCAACTTTTTCGTTTGCCTCAGGAGTAATTGCTACCCAACCTAAAAACAAATTTTAATCATTTTATTTATTTTCATATGTAATGTTAATTATAAAATACATACAAAAAAATGCCTCTTTAAGGAAATAAATATTAAATGTAATCATTTGATATTATAATTAATGAATCATTTATTAAATTATTGATTATTAAGTTATTAAATCATTATTGAATTTATGAACTAACTGTTTACTATCAAAGATTTATAATTATTTCCATAAAATTAATATATAATTAATAATTTTCTCTAGATGAATATTGAAAATTGTTATTAATATTGATAAAAAAAAATGGTCATAAAATTACCAGCGCTTGACAGCAAAACGTCAGCAACAGATTCTCTCCTATCAACGCCAATCATGCTCATATATCGACCTTCCATTTTGGGCCAAAGCTTGAGTCTCTCTTCGTCCGGGACTGGTACAACAAAAGCCTCCGTTTTTAACAATTCTTCGTACAAAGAGTCAGCGTCTTTCGTTAAACAAATCGTCACTGGCAACTTTTTGCTTGCAAATACAGTGACTCTGGAGTAAAAAAAATTAAAATTATTATAAAAATTTTGACGATGCAAAAATATAAATTATAGAAATTATTAACAATTAAAATTATAAATAAGTAAACTGGTAAAAAATCAAAATTGCAATTAATTAAAATATTCAACAATTAAAATTATTTAATAAAATATCTTCTTATATTTTTATATATTTCTGTGGCTGTAAGGAAAAATCAGTTTACTCCACTTTTCCAAAAAAACTGGGTTTTTACCAAATTCTACCTCTTTTTCAGGCATATTTTTACTCTATCAAACCGAAATTGCAAAAATGTATGTATTTCCCAAGTTGTGATGAAAGTAAAAAATCTTAAAATCAGTCATTTATATGTGAATTAAAACATTTGAATTCGTTTTTCTCAGTTTCATTTATAGTGGAGTTAATTGGTTTTTCCCTGTGACCACAAATTTACACCTTAATATGCCACTAGACTCCAAAATATCAATCCTTCCCAATCCAGCGAGGAATAGAGTTTCATTGCGATGTAAGACAAAAGTCCGTGGTTCGATCATTTGACTTGGCAAGGTGTGCAGAAGTTCTTCAGTGGTGAGAAGATGTAAGATTTGTTCATACTGAACGGTCCCCGGAGTGTCAAAACACCAGTTTCCAGTTCGGAAATCAAAACTGTTTTCATCCAAGCCTAGTTCCTCCTCCTCAACCATTTTGTCTTCCTCTTTAGTCATACTAAAAATATCGGTTACCCTTCCTTTTTTCACTGAATCGATACCTTTCTTAATAAACGAAGTTCCAATTCGGCCTATTGAATGAAAGGTTGAAAAATTATTTAATTTATTTTACAATTACATTCTTAGTTAATCAAAATAATTTATTAATAACAGTGTTTGTAGTGATAAGTGTAAAATATATGATAACTGATAAATTAAAAAAAAAAAAATTAACAATTGTTACATAATTAAAAGTTACTTTGTAAAGTGGCGAATTGGATGTTGCCAGTATTTTGATACATCTGTTTCAAATGATCCTGCTCTAATTTCCTGTCCATTCTTTCGGCCAATAGCCTCTGAGTTCGTATTTTTATGTGCTCTTGTGACCCCCTAGTAATCGGGAATTTGAGGAGGTTTAGTGTAGTTCCTGGCCATGGCGCCACCGTCGCACGCTTTACCAAGTCTACTGCTTTAACCTTGCAGTAATCTGATTGGATTAAGGCATTAAAGAGGGAAGACTTGCCGACGTTGGTACAACCAACTAGGTAAACGTTTCCTAACACAAAATACAACAATTATATTAGATAATAATAATTATCACCGGGTATGAAAGTTCAGAATAAATATGCTTAGATGTCGCTAAAATTAATGCAAAATCACATAGAATGAAACGACATCTATTTATTTTCGCTATAGAGTTTATTATAATTTTTTGGACTTCGCCAATCACCTACCCTTTCTGGTTATATTAAACAACGAAGTAATTAGATTCTCAACTCCAAAATGCGATTTCGCAGATATCAAAACGATGTCTACAATATTTCTACGGTTGATCCCAGCATCTACCACTGCATCCATTAAGCGTTCTTTGATATTCTTGAAAAATTGTCGACCATCTTGAGGCATCAAATCCACTTTATTGCCAACCAACAGAATAGGAACTTTAGTTCCAATAATATTCTGTAAATCCGGCCAGATGCAGCATGGAAAATCCATCAGGTCCACCATCAAAACCACCACTTTCACTTTGTCTTTCTTTATTTGAGCCAGCAATTTTGGATATTCATCTGCAGAGACCTTCACGTCCAAAGCTACGTTATAATATTTCATAAAATGACACCTCTGGCATATGAACTTCCTCAACTCCTTCTTTTTTTTGTATATAAAAAGTTCCGATGGAACGTAGCCAGGAATCGCAGGATCTTTGCAGTGCAACAGTGCCCCACAACCGCTGCATGGCGTTGAAGTTATTTTGGAATTTGGATCTGGTGTTCCGTACTTCATCACCCAGGGATCCCGGTTGGTGTCGCTGAGTTCGCTCTCATTTTCAACTCCGTAATCCAACGCCCATTCTGCTGGAATTGTATTGATATCGTCGCGCCATCTGGTGTACATTTTATCTTCCATTTTCGCCATTCGCTCGTTATACTCCACCTGGTACTTCTCGTTCAAAGTATTTCTTTCTTCTTCTTCCTCTTCGTCTTCGAGATTTTCATTGAGATCATCTTCATCTTCAACGGCCATCTTTGATTCCTCTTCATCCAAATTTCCAGTCATTTCCACCTTGTCTTGTACTCCATAAGGCATGTAAATCGGCTTTACAGCTGGGCTTTCATTAGTTTCTTCCTCTTTTTCATTTTTTTCTTCTTTTGTTTTGAGATCAAAATCTGTTACTGGCTGTGCAACATTTAGGTACTTTAGTGCCACACTAATTGCTGGCGTCGTTAAATGATCGTAAAGTATCTCCTTTTTCTTCAAGATGTTTCGACTGTTTTGTATCTTCTTTGCAATTTCGTAAGGGAGTTTTAATTGTTTGTCTTCAATGTATTCACTGAAGATGATTTTGTCTTGCAATTTTTTCACCCTGGGATCTACCGCTGATTTTTCTATGGTCAAACGATTGGAGTAGAGGGCGCTTTGGGTGATGGTGGGAAGAATATGCTTCTTTTGGGAGAGTTTACTGTAGAGAATGTTGAAGCGAGATGGAGAGGAGAGGAATTTTCTTTGTAACATTGTCGGTTTGGCTTGGTAGATAATGATCTGAAAAATTAAAATTGAATTATATTTGTGCAAGATCTTTTTTTTCCATTTGAACTAGAATAAATTTTGAAAGTGAATTTGTTCTTTATTTTCAATTTACTTCAACAAAGAAAATATAATTAAAAATAATTGCCAAAAAATATATACATTTTTTCAGTATTATTTTACACGCATAAATATATATATAATATGTATAAAATACATATATATTATTAGATACATTTTAATTTTATATATTTTTTATATATTAAATACTTAGTTATGAAATGTGTTTAATCATTTAAGAAATATTTCAAAAATATATAAAACCATTTTTTCGAAATACTTTTTATCAATTTTATTAATATTTTATAATTTTTTCATTTTAATGAAAAATAATATACATATCTACTAGATATGTATTGTTTAAACAGAAAATTGTATATTTTGAATTTAATGTACATTATACATTTGAAAAATAATTGACATACAAGTAAATTTATTCCTACAATTCAATTAAAATAAAAAATTTATGAATGTTACATATATTGCAATATATACATATATAAATGTATAATATGCATATTAATTATATACATCATATATTTTTTACTTTTTTCATTACAAGTAATAAAAATAACATGAAGTGATTAAAATACTTACAATATTAACATAATATTAGATCTCACATTGTTGATAAAATGAATTGGTTGTTTCTTTGCAAGTAACTTGATTTTTTATCCATCAAATGTCATCTCTTATTTTTTAATAATAATATTGTCGTTTGGTCATCGCCTTTTTTTCGAAAACGAAATTTTTAATAGGCATAACAATTTTCAGACTGAGTTTTGCATTTTAAAACGTTTCGTCATGTTTTTGGTTATGATATACGTCGGCTAGCAGACAGCACGCTGCTTCTCGAAAAGTCACATTGTAACAGTGGCGCTTCGTGCAGTCGGCCATTTTTCCGGGAATTTCATTCTTGAATGTTGCTCGGCATGGAAACTAAATTTTAGCCGCTATATTCAAACAGAAAAGTTTAAATAAATTACAAAGAAAAATGTTTCTTAATTTACTACAAAAGTTAATCATAGTTTTTTAATCAAAACTCAAAATATATTTAACACATTTTTACCGATTTAAAACATTATTAGACGAATAAAACATCATTAATGAGACAAATTTGATTAAAATGTTCATAAAAATTCAATACATATGTAATATATGTAATCAATAGTTATGCGTTTTTAATAAAAACGCTCTTTGATGTGAAAAATATATATATAGTAAATTTTTTAAAATCTTTGTATTAGATTTTTCTTTTTTAATATTTATGAATTTGATCAAAATATTAATGAAAATTCCATTTTATTTGTAATTATAATAGAAAATACTGTAAATTGATTTAAAAAAGATTTTTTAGAGGATGACGAACAGGAATACGAAGTTTGAATTCTGAAATTGGCGCCAAAACGACAATATTGCCAGTCATACGAAAATGACGTACAACAATGAAAAACAATGAAAACAGATCGATTGTTTGTTGAATTCCCTCTGATTTCATCCAAAAGAATAAATTTTTTAGATAATGATTAATAAGAAAACTTTCCTTTGTTTTTACCTACACTTTTTAGGTTAGGTTTAAGTATTGTCTTAAAAATTAACTATTTCAAATGAAATTGAAGAAGATTTAAGATACAATCGATCCGTTCTCTTTATTTTCAAAGCCAATTTAAACTAATCGATTATTTAACGAAAAATACTTGAATATCGGTAATGCAGGAATCTTTCACAGTTTCTCAATACGTCATCCTCTTAATATATTTCGTTATCAGGAAGAGGTAAAAACTCAGAATTGCCAACTTTTATGTTTATTTGATTTGAAAGTCTTCGCACCAGTGTTTATAAACAATATTTTGTATTGCAGAACGATGCACTTATACAAACTACATTATCAGTTCTTCAATAAAACAATTTTTTGTTTACAAACAAAAGTACGCAGAAAATTCCAGAGTTGACCTTTTATTTTTCAGGTCATAACATAACAGTTGGTAAATTCAACGATGTTAACCTCAAAAAACTTAAAATAAAACTTTTCAATAGGTACGTAATATTTTATTTCGTGACTCATAAACTCGAGTTTGAACTGTACAAACGCATTATCACGTGGATAATTATTTCGTCGCTTATAATCGTTAACACATATAAATATGACTTGCTTAAGACCTACGTTGCATCGACTGGGCGCATCGATGCGAACATTACAATGTTATGGTGTAGCGTGAATCGCCCTCTTTCGTGATCGCAGAGGACGATCGAGGTTCACCATGCGTTGGCTATGCGTTATTGTTTCGTGACATTTTACAAACATACAAATACGCATGCTTTCTCATCTCGACGAAAAAAAATAAAATATTAAACTTCAACTTTAACAATGTAAAAGTTGGCTTTGTTGATTTAATTAGGAATTATCCACCAGTGACAAAAAAAGAAAATACACAGTAAAAAGTAAACAAATAATAGGAAATAAAGTAGAAAAAGAACTAGGAAAAAGGAAGAGGGATAAAACGATCATTTTCCCTGTCAGGAACACGTAGAGTGTGAAAAGTTACGAGTTTGAGCAAAAACAGCGTGGTCATTGTAAAGAACGTTTAAGGGGTCGCGGGACTGCTACTTTACCGACTGATGGTAATGGCGGTTCACGGTCACCAAATACGCTTGGAACATAGTGATTACGAAGAAAAAAATCTGTTAACAATCGTCGCATAATTTTTGTCGGTAACAAAGTGCGAGTCTCGGTCGGTAAAGTAGAAACACGGTGTCTTTAAAGTTGTCCTACTTTCTCATACGATTGCATGATTGCGAAGAACAATGTTTTTTGTAGGAAACCGAAATCGGCCCGCATTTTTCGGTAACAAATTTTGAGTCTCTGTCGGTAAAGTAGAGAGAAACGCAGTATCTTTAAAGTCACACTTGTGAAAACACACTGTAGAGGTGTCAGCATTAATCGTCGCTTAAATTCTATACTTCTTCGTAACCATTTTTTCATTTAAAGAGGGTCCTGTCTAAGGGAACTTTAATTTAATTTCAATTTAAAAACTAGTTAATTCAAAAAGTGCAGTGTTGATTTAGATGTTAGCTGGCGCTTAAAATATTGATCATTTTTTTGAAACGTCACTTCAATTCATCAAAACGTCTTTTAAACATTTCAAACTGATTGTATTATTTTAAATCTTAAAACTCAATTTTGAAAGAAAGAAATCAAAATACATCAGAGTTAGGTTATTGAAAGAAAAAACAAGACGCCATCTTTGAATTGACGAAACAACGTTATTTCAACGTTGAAATTAAATTAACTTTCACTCAAGACAATTCGCAATGTTACGGCACATTCTTTTCAATGTAGGATTAGTAACAATTATTTACACATATGATGTAGTAACGTTTAACAAGTATGCATGTTAATTCTACATTTGTTCGTTGAGCAGCGTTCAAATTCGAGAGCGAAACGCTTACACAGACCTTTTCCCTACAATTCAATAACTTATGACAACGATGGAAATTCTACATGAATTCTATAATATAAAAAAACCTTCATACAATTGAACAAAGACGTTGGGATCAAAGTTTTGAGCAACAATTCTCAATTGTATGTAGATTTGACTCGAAACGCAATCGCGTATTACGTAATATTTAATAATACAATTGATTATCGATTCGTCGAGAGTAATCATAATCTGTGTCATAATTATTCGTGGCAAAAATCGATTTTTATCGTACAACCCTATTCCAAAGTGAAATACGTTTGAATTACTTCGGTATAAATATTTAGATGTTGCACGTACACTCAATTTTCTCAAAAGTTACTTTCACAAATGTACAAAGTTCTCAAATATGACAAGAATTCATTCCCCAAATGTACGAATTCTACTTCTTTCCTCCGCCTACTACTTTAGTTTAGTTTTTGTGTAGTTGTTTCCTTTAGCTTATGGAATGGACAGACACTCAACATTTCAAGTTAAAACTATGGAGTGCTTGGAACTTAGTGACGAAAAGGACGGTGATACGAAGCTCCAAAAGCGATGTGCGATTATGATTAATAACGACAATTAACGACCCTTTGATTTCGTTCTTAAAACTGTCAAGTGTTCATGTATAATACGCCAGTTTTTGAAAACTCCTAACCTACAATGTAGGTTAATGTTCAGATATCGGCGCGCTTGCAGAGAGTGGCGCTCACCACTTTTAAGAATGCGGCTTCTCATCGCTGTCTTGAAAAAATGGCGCCTTTCTTGGCGTCATCAAGATCCAGTCACCGGAGGTATCAGGTAACCTTTGTGGCGGGCGATTGCAGAGTTTCAATTGATATCCCGTCGGAGTGCTGTCTTCCGAACAATACCGCATACGGAGCGATTTCCTCAGATGCTTTACGAATGATCAAATTGATGACGGCATCGATGTACTCCTTCAGAATGAATTTAATGGACCACCGACCTTGCCCAAACTCTAATAAAAAAATCCATATAGGAACCTGCATAGGAATTCGACACAGGAATCTACATAGGAACTTACTTGGGTTCCTATAGAGGAACCTATTCCATTTAGGAACCTATCTGGCTTCCTATATGAGTTCAATCTGATCCAATAATCACTCATAAGGGAACCCAGATAGGTTCCCAGATGGTGTGGATCCCTATATAGGAACCCAAGTTAGTTCCTGTGTAGGTTCCTGTGTCGAATTTCTATATAGGTTCCTAGATGGATTATTTTGTTAGGAAATTCTATGGTGTTGTTGAGGAAGAAGGTGAGTGGCTCATACGGGCCCCTATGGTGTTCTTGGGCCGCGAGCTACTCCACTGACTCTTCAGGGCATCGTATAGATCATCATGTACTAATTTGTGGACCTAGCACCACATAACATTTGTATTTAGTGTGTAATGTGTGTTTACCCTAATGGCACATAATGCACTGAGGAAATTCTAGAAATATTCACAATATTCCTGAAATATTACCTTCATGTTAACCTGAAAAATATTCTTGGATTATCACCAGTACATCAAACATTTGACGACATACTAAGAATATATTATGAGCTTGAAGTTTGCCACGTGGCGAATCGCCACACATACTGAACTTAGAAAATTGTCTAAGTTCAAAAACGTGTGGCAATTTACCACGTGGCAAACTTCAGGCACATGAATATATTTGAATTGGACATTAGAATATTTTTAAGGTACTCTATATTGGAAAAGACTATTAGAAATAGCAGTAATTGTACTTGACAGTCTCTATGCGGCTTTTGACAGTGAAGTGTTCGAATTTCTATTACAAACTGTTATCCTTTAAAAAGCAGTTATTTGTTTGAAGGTGTAAATACATTACAGGGTTAATGTTTTCACTGGTTTATGTGTATCTTAGGGGTTTTTGACCGTTTTTCTAATGAACGTATATGTATCTATAAGTATTTTTCAACTGGGCTATTAGTGTACAACCGGAAATGTCTCAATAAGCGCCAGGAAATTGACACATGTAAATGTACACGAGATGCCTGAGCATGCGGTTGGTTGGTTATGTTACCAGATCAGGTGGTCTAGTTCCGCAATCGTCCGTGTACGTCAGGGGAACTCACGAAAATAAGGGCCCCCTTTAAAGGCGACAAAAATTCCGCAGTGGCGCTGATCTCGGGCACGAATCATTGGTACACGAAGTGATTCTAACCTATGAAAGTATACCTGTCAATGAACTGATGTTTGATAGTCTTTGTCTACAAGTGGTAATTTTTAATTTTTGTTCTTTTTGTAATTTTTTTAGCAGCATACATTAAAACAGTTTACAAGTTTTTTATAAATTATCCTATGATCCGTGCCCGAGATCAGCGCCACTGCGGAATTTTCGGAAAAACATTGTCGCCTTTAAGGGGGGCTATTTTCTAACACAGTTCTATATGGAAGTTGCACCCCCCTAGTGTACGTAAATGTGCGATCTGTAACACTTGGCCTTTTTCTGGACGCAGTTAGTCTCACGATAGTTCAAGCACTCGCTTGTGAATATGTTATTTTTGAAGATCTGAAGGGACACACAGCGTCACCTCGATGTCAAAAGTCAAAAGTCATACGTTAATTGTTTTTGAATAAGACCTCCTTTTTTCGTTAGTGACTTCTGAGAAAATCGATTGTACATACGTTTGATTTACGTAGATTTAAACATTCAATAACTTGACCATAAGTTCTATGTGATATTTGTATGAAGTTCGATAAATACTTTTCCACATGTGGAGGTGAGTTGTTGAAAATTTGGGCCTAGGTTAAATAATCGCGGTGGTGTATTTTAAGGAGAAATGATTGCTCCTGACTCGAGTGTTTCCCACCAGTTTTATGAGTTATTAGCTCTCTGATTATGATAACAAGCTTCGCCCGCACATATTTCGCGGCGAGTTTCGTGCGGCTGCCGTCGTTTTACGGTTTCGCAAACCCCTTTATCTTCGTTGTCAGTTTTTATGCGTCTGGTTTTCGAGTCGCCGGGAAGTGCTCCCGCCATCCGAAGCATCCGTCGATTCACGTCGACAAATTTGAACTAGCCTCCATTTTTCATTTTCTTGCAGCTCTTTTTTATAAAAATATATAAAAAGCGTTATTGTTACGAATTTCTGACCATTCCTTTTCTTTCTTCCCCTTAAAGTATAAAGATTTTTGGTCTACGGCAAGCAAAATCACTCGAAATTTGCTCGCGTTTCGTTCTTCGTTCGCTTAGGAAGACTAAATTATCACATTTCAATTGATATATTAAGGTTAAAAAATATATAATGTATGAAAACTTTTTGCAGGAATAACCTTAAAACTAATGATCAAGTAAAAAAAAAAGTTAATAAATTTCGATATGACGCTTATTCGAGCTATTCAAATTTGTCTAACTTGTTTAAATATCTGCATTGTCGAAATTGTCAGTGTTGGAAATCTACTGACATCAACGGCTTATTTGATTTCTTCAAACAATAAGTATATTTATAAAATTAACACAGTAACATAAATAAATTAACGTCAAGTCAATATAAAATGTATTAACAAATTGATTAACGAAATCACGAATAAACAAAAACGGAACGAAATTTCAGGTTAGATCAAAATGAGAACGTGATCGTCGGTAATGCAGTTCGGTGTTCTCTCTAAACGACCTAGCAATACGATACCGTTATAGATCAACCATCAACACAGGCAGTTAACTTTGTTTACAAGCGACATTGGCCATTTCTTTGTGTGGCATGAATTTCGTATTTGCATTACCGACCGTGTAAACATTCAACTTGTCGGTAAAGCAGAACGAATCGCCGACAGCGACTAAATTCCAGCCTTCAGGCATCATTCCGAGACAATGTCGGTTAAAGAAACGTGCAGTGCCCTTACCGACGGCGCTTTCGGTCGGTAAAGTCGTTATCGACAAATAACCTCGGTTCAACAGAACGACTTACGCGAAACTGTCAGCAAATGAGAGGTAAAAGAACGATTTGGTCTTTTGTTCTTTCGCACACTTGAAGGCTAGCTCGAGTCGAAAAATCCGAGTACCCTTAAAGTGTTGCTAACTCGGTCGATAAGTTGCTTCTTGTACCGCCAAATTGTAGCGTCGAGGACCCGGTTTTCTCGGTATTCCTCGCAACTTTTCTTCAACGACTTAACGCAATCGGCGCGATAGTGTTGGAGTTGCGCGTCCTCGATTTCGATAGGGTAGCTCGTACAACCCGCCCCCAGACAGGCTAGAGGGAAATGATTGTGAAGGGTGACCACCCTTTCAGTATTATGGAAACACTTGATATATTGATTTGGCTTGGTGAAGTTCCTTGAGCGGTACACGTGTTGCAGCATGTGCATGTATCTGAAACAGAAATACCGTTATTTCCTTATTACCGAATTTAAAGAGGTTAAGAGGGTTTCACATTGAAAAATTGCTGAAGATTCTTTCATTACCGTTATTTAAGCATTTTTCGCTGTTCAAAATAATGAATGAAATCGAGAATAAAAAAAAAGAGAAGAACGGATCAATTTTATCTCAAATTGTCTTCAATTTGATGTGAAATAATAGAATTTTCAGACAATGTTTAACCTAACCTATGCTTGTAAGTATTTATTTTTAAAGTTATGTGATTTTTTTTCTTCGTCATTCGTTATCGACGTCATTACAATAAACGACATTCTTCAAGTACGTTACCCCCACTCCTCGTATTATATTTCGTTTTCAATTCAACCAATTCAAAAAAGCCCCGTCTATAAATGTAACGGAAATGACCCCGAGTTATTTAAATAATACTTCATTTCAGGCATTATTACGGACACATTTTGAATGCGAAGACGCGCGAAATGTAGAAAACACGCTTTCAACGACGTGTTTCTCAATACGTTTAACTGTAATGACCATAATCTTCCGTAAGCGGCATTTCGAGCGGGAAGAATGTAATTGCCGCGTTTAAATATTTTTTCCGCCGTTGCCACCGCGTGGACTGTGCTTGTCAACATTTAAAAATTGTTGTTCGTCCATTTATAATATACATTTACATTTTCAAGCCGCAATTAAC
>JABFOV010003938.1:0-15000 GCA_022817685.1 Aradophagus sp. ZL-2020
AGGTTTTATAAAATTTAATAACACGTAAAAGAAAGCTAAATTTATTCCTCCCAATTGCTTCATTGTAGTGTCGTCTTTTACATCTGCGAACCACTGAAATCCGTTTCTCATCATCACATCAGGACCGTCTGCGGAATCACGGCTTTGTTTTTGTTCCGGAATTTTTTCCACTACTTTCTTTTTTGGATAAACATTAATCGCAACACATGTTTGTGTCGATACGTCATTCTTATATGCATCTTGCCAACAGAAAAGAGTTGTCACATCTACGTTATCGTATTCACAGTCATCAGTTTGTATGGACATGTCACAAGTTTCGGTGGTCGTTTTTTGTAACGCTGTTGTTTCAAATGAAAATTCTGTCTCAGGAAGTTGTTCTACAATAATAAAATCAATAAAATACTTTAAATTATTTAATTTAAATTATATAATTCTTTCGACAGATCTGGCATAACAATATGTTTTGTAAATATTCATTTTTCTACTGAATATATTGAATAAATTTGTAATGTTAATATTTTAGACCTGTTACGTATAAAAGTTTAATAAAATGTTTATTATACATTAATTCAACATGCAACAAACATAGAAATATTTCATTGTTTTTTCTGCTACTATTAATTATAAATAATATAGCACACTTTTTTTATCTTACGACTTTCAACATTGTTGGATTGTATTCCTTGAAATTCGTTTCGATTCAAATTACGTTTCCTACGTGCTACTGAAGCTGGATCTTCTTTTCTCCATGGAAAAATGCTGGGATTATAATTATCCTTTCTCGGATCATTTGATTTTTCTCCATCAACAAAGTGGGCACTACAAATTCTCGTGCTTTTTGTTGGAATCCAATCTCTATATTTTAAACATTAAATTTAAACAATATCTTTACTACATTGAAAAACATTTTTTAAAAGAATAATTAGGTAAACTTATTCAAGTATTGTCAGAAGAAAATCTGCAGGTTAGATGACTCAGAATAAATATTTTTTATTTGGCAAAAAATTACTAATTAGTAAATTTTTAACTCATTTTATTTATTTATTTAATTTCAAACTTACGATAATCTGCGAACACGTGTAATCCAAATCTTCTTTCTTTGTACTTCTCACTCACGATTTGGAAATGAATAAAATTTCAATTCCGGATTTCGAAACTCCGTACTACGGCATCCAGGGACGCAACAAACGGCTCCTTGTCCTTTCCACTTTTTTTCTCTACTCATTTTTTTATTTTTTTGAATCAAAACACTTTGATGTCTTGACTTACTTCAAAACAATACATTGACAAATGTCAGGTAAAAACCTTCAAATCATGCAACGCGATGGCGCTGTAGGTGCTACGGACGAGGCGTATAAAACTTAGAACATTTTAATTGTAGGAAAAAGCTGAAATGTCTTGTATAGCCACCTAGCGGCGCGAACTCTTATTAATTGTCGTGCGCGGTATGTTTGACGCGGCAATACGTGGCGCGTGCGCCCTATCTCTTATTCATGATTATCCAGCAGGTGCTGCCACGCAAACGCATTGTATTTATCAAAATATTTGACAAAATATTGCAGTAAATATTTAAATTTTGTATTCCGTGCCGTGTGAGTGTAAGGTATAGGTGAAACATCACTGCGCGACGTTGTAAGAGCTAAAGACGGGAACATGGTATGATTTGCGTTTCTCGTGAAGTAAAAATACATAATCCTTTTTTCTAAGTCGGGTCATCTGATTTTATTTGTAATACGTCCACGGGGCGAAGCCCCTAAATTGTATTATTTATAATTATTCATGTTTTCAATTTATGTTTATCAATTGGATGAATTTTTTCGTGTAGTTTTATTTCATTTCAATTTTTTTATTTGTTTCATTTTATACAAATTTAATATTATACATATAAATTCAACATATATTGTTCTAATTTTATAAATTTCTGTTTTCAAGTAAATTAATATAAAATAAACGAAACCTTTTGTTTCAAACGCGATTATCGATGTCAATTCATACGGTGTTAAATTTTTATCTCAATTTCCCTTATTTTCAATATGCTGTCTTTTTTATACGGCAAGAGCTAGAAATCGATTTTGAAAACTAGGCAATTTTTTATTTGTGATGTGGACAATATGATAATGTCTAAATTTGTCACAAAGTCAAACTTTTTCTTACTGTACTTAAAAATATTTACGATTTCCCATAAAAAGGTTCGTAACTGTCCATAATTATAAGTGAATAAAAATTAACATCTCTAAGAGGGGTCCAAATACTTTTTTAGAAGCAATTAGGCATTATGTTTGTAGTCCTTTTTTCCAAGAATTTTTCTTGAATCAAGTATTTAGCACGTTTTGCTTTCATAACAGTATCAAGGGGCAGGTTGTATTTTATTGCACTAGATTTATACACTACTTACATTTAATTGTAAATACTTTCATTACGTTTACTTTATTTTTTCTTTTTTAGTGGAACATAAAAAAAGGGAGAGTAAATATTTTAAGGAGCTAGCTGCACTTAAGCGACAACAAGTCTACAAGGTAACGCATGATGATATAATTGAAAAATTGGATGCATTAGAACTTCAAGAGTAATCATACAACAAGTATATCAGGTAAAAATAAAATAACTAGGGTTGTCGAAAATTCAAATAGTTCATGAATTATTCGAATACTTCATTATAATGAGTGTTCGAATATATTCGAATATTCAAGTATTCGAGTCTTCGAATCTTTGAATATTCGAATCTTCAAACGTTCAAATCTTCAAATACACAACCTTTGAATCTGTAATTGTTAAAAAAATTATAATTTGTTTCTATTAATATCTAATATTTAAAATTATAAAGTAACATAAGAGAATTTTTATTAATTATATTTAAAGACATAGTACATACCTTTTAGGGACATGTTTGTCGTACCTTAATATAAAGCCAATAAATACATATTTTTATACTGGATCCGAAATCTTTATAATGGTTTAATACGATGGATCTGAAAAATGTTAGGAATTATACTGATAGAAAATTATACTGATAGAAATTTTAACTAATTATCTGTCGGTAAATAATAAGTATAAATGTTTCAATTAAAATAATTCACATCATGTAAATGACTATCAACATAATAGATAAATAATGGATAACAAATTTAAACATTAACATGATTAATTACAGTCATTGATTATTATATATTATTGATATTTTTTTCCAATATTATCAGTAATAGTTTTAATACTATGAGTTCATCATGGTTATGATCCAATTTATAAACATGTGAAATTTAATATTGGTTAATGACATTGGATGCATAATTTAGAAAAAGACACTCTTTACAATACAATTATTCAATTAAATTAAAGATAAATATTATTATTATACTATATGAAATCCATATTTCGTCAATGTTTTTACAATACACATTCAAATTTGTTATCCATTATTTATCTATTATGTTAATAGTCATTTACATGATGTGAATTATTTTAATTCAAACTTTTATATTTATTATTTACCGACAGATAATTCGTTAAAATTTCTATCGGTATAATTAATTCCTAACATTTTTCAGATCCATCGCATTAAACCATCAGAATTATTTTGGATCCAGTATAAAAAGATTTATTTATTTGCTTTTATACATGAAAGCCATTTGTAATTTATGAAAAACTTTGCTCGTACAAAAATATATTAAGGTGCAACAAACTAGTCTCTGAAAGGTACGTGCTATGTCTTTAAATCTATTTAATTAAAATTAAATATTTATGGTAACAAATTAATAATTTATTTAACAGTTACAGATTCAAATAATATATATTTAAAGATTTGAATGTTTGAAGATTCAAATATTCGAAGATTTGAATATTTAAATAATTGAAAATTCAAATATTCGAATATTCGAACATTTGAAAATTCGAAGTATTCGAATATTTGAACTATTGGAACATATTCGAAATTTTACGTGTAATGTTCGAATATGTTCGAACCGAATAATTGACAAGCCTAAAAATAACTTTTGGTATGTGAAATAAAAATCTTGGAAGTGTTTTCAATGTATGACTTTGTACAAATAAATACAAATACAATTTCTTTTTTTGACAAAATGCATTATTATTCAAATATCTAAAAAAAAAATCATTTTGATCATACAACAACAAAGGGAGATGCGGGAAGGGTAAGGTAACGCATGTTACAGAACAGACTTTTTAAATGATCTTCAGCCAAAAACACAATCATTTCAGTTTTTAGAATCTAGTTTAAATTTTGATATGATTCATTATTACAGACCATTGAAGTTTCACAATATTCGTTAAAGGATAGGAGAGAATTGGGTAATGTGGGTATCCTAAGGGAGAAGGAATATCCTTCAGTATTTTAACATTCAAATTTAATGCACTAGATTCTAGTGCATTGCGCTAGATTAGAATATTGCGCGCGCTTTGCGCACGCCTATATTTATGTGTTTATTTGTTGTAATAAGATTCCAAAATAATCATTTCAAAATTCAAAATTTTCCTTATTCCCGCTCTCTTAATAGTTTTACATCTGCATTAGCAATCTATAAAGAAAACATATCATTTTCATAAATAAAATCTCCACATTAACGTTTCGTCGTTTTACGTTCAATTTTATTTGTCTCTTTTTACTTTTTTCATTGTGATGATGACAACAAACATCACGAAAGATTCTAATTTTCTGTCAAAACTGCTCCAACGGAATAACAAATCACACGACCGTCGTGCATATCGTCTCATCATCTTCAGCAAAATCTATTGAAAAATAACATGACATAACGTGACACGCGAACATAGCTGCTCGTGCCAACTTCATGCAATCACGGGCTTTTTTAAGACGGAAATGTTATTCATTTCAAACAAATTGAGTTTTTCGTTCATGCTAAGAAATGTTGAGGTCATATAAAGAAATTAAAAATGTAAAATTACTTTTAATGCGAAACACTGCTTTTGCCCGCATTATCCTTCAAAATATTAAATGCATCAAAAGCAAAAAAGTCATAATTAAACATTTAAAATTACTCCAAGAAACTTTTTATTTCATTTAAATATGTTCTTATGGTTATGAATTTCATATAAGTGGAAAAAATTTAATGTTTGACATTTAAATCTAATATAAATTATCATAATTCCGATTAAAAGTCTTCAAATTTTTATTTATTTTACTCATCTGAACCATACAAAAATGAATATAATTATTATATGTTTAATTGATTGCATTGTATTTTTATTAATGTTAACATGCGTATCGTTTTCATTTGTTTCTATTAAATGGTGAGAATGAAATAATGCTAAGGCTTTCAAAAGTTCACACCACACAAAAATGTTTAATCAATTATGATTAATCATTATGATATTTGTACAATCAATTTTGTACAATAAATGTACAGTATTTGTACAGTTAAACAATAAAGTGGTAAAAATCAAATGCTTTGACGGTTAGAATTCGGTTTAGAAATATTGTAGGACTTTGCCGTATAGCTAATCGGATAAAATAAACGACACACCAAAATTAGTTAATTTCACGGGGCGTCAATACTTTATTTACAAAATACTTTTGGCTGAAAATCGCCTTCATTCACAAAAAGACTAGATTTGTTCACACGT
This sequence comes from Aradophagus sp. ZL-2020, assembly GCA_022817685.1. Taxonomy (NCBI): domain Eukaryota; kingdom Metazoa; phylum Arthropoda; class Insecta; order Hymenoptera; family Scelionidae; genus Aradophagus; species Aradophagus sp. ZL-2020. Next base: position 5,596 of record JABFOV010003938.1, read on the forward strand.
TTTACGCGAGTCGGGTTTACAATAATTTTCGGTAGCGTTTCGTTCGAGAGTCTGGACACGCCCCGTGATCCGCGCGCAGGCACGTAACTATCACCCGTCCGGCCCCATCCCACACTCGGCCATCCTGATATCTTGGACGCCCCGGCTAACTTCTTCCACGTCTTCGTCTTCTTCTCCTTCTTCTTCAATCTCATCGTAGAGCCAGAGTTTCATCGAGTCCGTGGCTGTGGTCATATTCTTAGGTTCCTCTCCTTCTCCTATTTCGCCCACTTGATAGCGCTCTCGTCCCAAAACTTCTACAACTTCATAGGGTCTCAGGAATTTAAACTTCATCTTCAGGCCTGGTCCCAATTACTTGCGCCGAATCGCTACCAAGTCTCCTACTCGATATCTTGATGGGCTCTTCCTGTTTTTATTATATCCTTTTCTGTTCTCTCGTTGTATTTTCATGATTTGATCGCCTGCGTTTTTCCTGATTTCTTCTCGTTCTTCTTCATAGTATTGGAGCAGCTTGTCCTGCAACAATCGGCTCACCTCGCTTATCAGATCCGCTCTGGCTTGGGTGTCAAAAAGTACCCTAAAAGGTTCGACTCCCAAGCTACAATGGGTCGCGGTGTTGAGGCACAATTGTGCTTTGTCTACGTGTTTGTACCACTTCTGTTCTGTTTTGGAGCTGCCAACTTCGTCAATAGTGGTATCGACGTTCTATTGACCCTTTTTGACTTGTCCATTTCTCCGAGGTATACCTGCGGCGATCAGACTATGGCGTATGTTTCTGTGTTGACAGTAGCTTTGGAATTCTTCAGAGGTAAACGCAGTCCCTCGGTCCGAGATTATTCTGGTGGGGTGTCCGAAGGTCATGGCTTGTCTCTCTAATTTGGCCAACACTTCCGAGGACGTTGTCGATTTCGTCGGATAGAGCCAAACGAATTTCGATCACATCCAAGATGAAACGGTAACTTTTATTGGTTGAGGGTAAGGGTCCGAGATGGTCTATGTGATATGTTCCTAAGGGAGTGCTTCCCTTGTTTATCGAATTTAACCAGCCTTCTCCTTTTCCCGCCTTCCTCTCGGCCAAAATACAGGACAAACAGTTCCGGATAGCTTTCTCCACCTTCGCTTTCAGCTCTGGAATGAATAAATCCTGTTTTACTACAGTGCACCTTCCGGATCACCTGTTGGTACATGCTCGATGGTACCACCAACTTTCAACAGCACACCTCGTCGTAGCTCATGTTCTCTTAATCCGTTCTTCTGCACGTCTGCCATTACATTCGCAATATCTCGGCCTTCTCTCTGCGCGCGATTCAAACTTGCCAGTAGTCCGTCGTCCACTTCTGCCACGGTAAAATATTCTATCACAGTGTTTCTACTAAGAGCGTCAACATATTGCATCTTAGAGCCTGCGTGATGTTCTACCTTGTAGTTGAACTCCTTCAGTAATAAAGCCCATCTAGCAACCCGGACGCACAGATCACGCTTCTTCATTGTTAACACGAATGCTCGGCAATCCGTAACTGTAGTGAATGGTATACCTAAAAGGTATACTCTGAATTTGCGTAATGCTTTAATAATTGCTAATATTTCTAAATGCTAACTCGGATAACGACTCTCCGCTGGACTGGTTTTTCTGCTGGCATAGTAAACTGGATGGAATTGCGAATCTTCGTCGCTACGCTGCATCAGAATGGCGCCGAACCCGGCCTGAGATGCGTCTGTGTGCAACTCGGTCTCCGCATCAGTCCGATACAATGTCAACACTGGCCCGCCCGTTAACTCCCTCTTCAGTTCAACGAATGCGTTTCTCTGTTCATTTCCGAGAGAAAAAACTGTATCTTTGCGCAGCAGGTCAGACAGTGGTTTCGCAATTTCCGCATATCTTTTCACAAACTTCCTAAAAAACCCAGTCAAACCCAGGAAGCTTTGCACCTGTCGCACATCCTTAGGTTCCGGGAAGTTGTACACCGCTTTAAGGTTATCTTTCGAAGGCCGGACTGTTCCCTCTTCTATAATGTGCCTCATGTACTCCACTTTCCTCTGCAAGAAGTGACATTTTTTCCAGTCAATTCGCAACCCCGCTTTCCTAGCTACTTCCAATACTCTTTTTAGCCTTTCCATTCCGTTTTCTTCATCCACCGATGGCACTATTACATCATCCAGGTATATCAAAACCAGTTTTTCAGAAACTAGTTCTTGAAAAACCACGTTAGTGTAGCGTTGAAACAGGGCCGGTGAATTGCTAAACCCGAACGGTACTTTATTGAACTCGTAATTGCCATCGGGGGTGACAAAAGCGGTATATTTCCTACTCTGATTGTCCATGGGAACATGGAAAAATCCATTTTTCAAATCAATGGTATTAAATACCTTCGCGTCTTGTAGCTCATCAAATTGCGTTTCCATCAATGGCAACGGGTAACGGTCGCGATAAATTTTGCTATTCAAATTCCTATAATCTATACGTAATCTATAATTATTATCTTTTTTTCTAACTAATACGATTGGCGACGCGTATTCTGACAATGAGGGCCTTACGATACCCTGTTCCAGCCATATATCTATCTGTTCTCGTACTATCTCACTTTCACATTCTGCTAATCTCCGCGGCCGTTGCTATACCGGTATTTTATCTTTTAACCAAATCGTCATGCTCACTCCCACGTCTTTTGGTACGCCTGGTTTATATTCGTTCATGATCTTCTCCAGTTCCCGTTTACAATCTTCATTTCGAACACTCTCTAAACATTCTTTTTTCCCATCCGGACACACTTCAATCTTAAATACATCTGGTACATTCTCGTCGTCTACGCAATTACTTTCTTCTTCCACCGGCGAAATTTCTACCTCCCGACCCACTATCCTCAACTCGATATTCTCAAGAAAATCTGCACCCAAAAAAAGTGCGTGTTTCAAAACGTTATCACTAACTACATGTGCCTTAGCTTCGTATAAGCGGTTGTCAATATTTAATTCGAATCGGACTCGTCCGAGTGTTGTCATTTTCTGGGGGCCTACTCCTCAAAAACTAATAACTTCTCCATTTAAATTATTACTTCCTAGCGCGACGAATTCACTCGCCCTCATCAGGGAGACATCGCTTCCCGTATCTATTAAAGCATTTACTTCGCAGCCTTGTATAACAACTTGCTTGATAAATTTTCGGTTATGATTTACCTCCGTGACATAATTCGTTTCCGGCTTACGTTGATTTGATGATTTGTTACAATTGAAAGATAGATGTCTAAATTCTTGACATTTAAAACATTGTTTACTAGGTGACTTAACTGGGCAATACGCGCTTATATGGCCCATATCTCCGCATATAAAACATGTGCGTGGTCGCGCGCCAATTTTTGAAATTAACTTGCTGTTTACATTGTTATGACTTCGTCGTGCCTCATACATACCCGGTGTAACATTTTGTGACTTATTTCTCATTGATGCGAATTGTTGGAGACGCGCTTGATCACGCAACCGACCGTCTGGTATTCCTTCGACGATCCATTCTACCAATTCGTGACCTGTTACGGGTACTCGATTCCCCAAAATGACCTTAACGTGGACATAATCGTTGAAAGTTTCGCTGACATTCTACGTACGTCTCTCAAAGTCGCGCCAAGCCGTGACAGCGTTAGACTGTGAAAAAAATATTTGCTTAATACTCTGTCATAAATATGTTGCACTAAGTCTTACAAATTCGGATCGTGAATGTAACTATTCCTTCGCCTTGCCCGTCAGACGCATGCCTATCAACAATTTTATATCAAAATCATTTAATTTGTACATATCAATTATAAAATCTAAGCTTTCGAGCCACGTTTTACAAGTATTTGGAGAACCATCGAAAAAATTAAGCCACTCCGCCAGTTTATTTACATCGACGTTCGTTGTTGTCTGCCGCTCTCTATAGACTTCATTGTTGATATGTCTGTCCTGCACACGCGTGCTCTCTTCTTCCAGACGCAGTAGTTCGGCTCGCCGCTGTAATAACTCTATCTCGGTCTGTAAGAATTCTCTCTCTCTCCGGATGATGTCCAATTCTCGGTTCTCCTGCTCTTCTTCTGCCGCTTCGAACGCTTCGTTCATCGTCAATATCTCTTCGGAGCCTGTTTTCTCTCGCGTTGTATTCGCCGCGCTTTCTTTCCCCCCTCGCTCACCTATGGCTCTCTCGTCCGCTGCATTTTCCGATTCGGTTGTGTCGTGCGTATCACTGTCTGGCGCCAAGTTTAATTTCGAACTTCCGCCCAAAAACGATAATGCCCACGTGCCACTCGAATCCGCCGTCATTAATCGCGACAAATGTTCGTTTTCATTCCCAGATGACGGAAGGTCATGTTCTTGCAATATGGCTTTCAAATTGCGCAAACGTAATTTATCCATTTTCGTGTCGGACTCATTCTTACCTTACTCGCGTGAAACTGTCTTCCGCGGTGTCTTTTCACGTGCGCTCCGCAACTCTCGCACGTCTTTAACCCTCCGATTTATTCTCGAGCAACAATACTACAGCAAAAAAATACCGTAAGTAGCTATGGTTGAGCCCCACGCTCAACCATACTTTGCCGGATAGCTAATTGGATAAAATAAACGACACACCAAATTCAGTTCATTTCACGAGTCGTCAATACTTTATTCACAAAACACTTTTGGCTGAAAACCGCCTTCGTTCACAAAAAGACTAGATTCGTTCACATGTTTTACGCGAGTCGGGTTTACAATAATTTTCGGTAGCCTTTTGTTCGAGAGTCTGGACGCGATCGCAACGAACGAGAGAGTGAGTCGCCTCGTCTGACCTGCCGCGAATTCTCCGCCGCATTCACGCCACGTGATCCGCGCGCAGGCACGTAACTATCACACGTCCCTAGTAAAAATTTGTTAGGGCATGCCCTGAATATGACCAGGGCCCTTATAAGTCTAAGTAGGGCTATACTTGTAATCAGAAGCTAATATTTTGTTTAGGGCGGCCCTGAAATGGCCCGAAAAAGCCCCTTTAAGAAACCCTTAAGGCGGATACAGGGCATGTTATAACTTGCCTTCAACATACCTTTGAAGGTTCATTAATGGTCACTTAAAGGGCCCTTATTGGTGCGCCTTAGTAATGCCATTTGAGGCACATTTATAAATCACCTTTAAAAGCACAATCGAGATAGCCTGAAAAGCGTGTGCAATGTCTATTTCATTTTTAAAACCAAATGTATGCACAGATTTATTTTATTTTATGTGAAATGTTGATAGTGATTGTTAATTGTTTATAATTAGTTTTTTTTTTAATAAAATAAAATAAAATAAAATAAAATTTATTTTTAATATTATTGTAAATATAATATTATATTCAATATTATATTAATTAATATTAAACATTTTAAATAATGCTAAAAAATAATGAATAAAGAACTATCGAAAATTATATTAAAATAAAAGTAGGATAATATTTAAAATAAAAAAAAATCAGGAAAATGAAGATTATTGTAGTGTATTGTATAAAAAATCATACTTAGATTGAAAATAAATAATTCAAATTTATATATAATATCTGAATTAAAAAAAGATAAGAACAGCATACGAAAAAATCCAGTGCAAGATATAAAAATTGGTTTTATAATGCAAGTCTTACTGAATAATTAAAAGGGCCTTTGAAGGCGTACCTTCAAAGGTATTTCAAGAGCGAGTCCTAACACGCCAATAAAGGTATCTGATTAAGCCCTGTAAGTTTTAGGGCTAACCTTTAAAGGGCCCTGATTTGATTTTTACTAGGGATCCGGCTCCATCCCACAATATTTTTACTATTACCAATAATTATTGAGTCAAAGTCAGATCGAATTTAGTTTTTATTCAATAAAAATTCGTCTATAAACTATTTTTTATGAAATATACATTACGTAATATAATTATATATATTTTATAAAATATATATATTTATATTTTATTTATTAGGGGTACAGACATTACCAGCCGCTTCTCTATATTGTAAAATTGAAAATTTTTACAATAAAATTGCAGGTCAAAAAGATTAAAACAAAACAGTCAGACCATATTTTCAATTAAATAGAAATTTCCGTAGCTTCATGAATGGCCTCCTATTTTGCAAAGTTTAATATAAAAATCCTCGGTAGCGTTACCTATAAGATACATCAGACCACTGAAACATTTGAAATTCTTGTAACTGTAAAATATATAAACAAATTAATGTAGAATTTAGTTGTTGTAAATAATTGTGTAGCTGCGTTACCACAAGTAATGATTAGTGAAGATGAAATTCACCTCGTGCCCGCCAACAGTAGCGTATAGATTAGGTTCTAGTTACGTGTTTTAAAAATCCCCACATTAATTATATGAAATATTTTTATTTATAGGTTTTGATATGTCACAACCAATACCAGGATTGGAGCGAAATTTTTAATTTTTTGGAGCTAACAACGTTTCTAAATCATGTAAAAAGGAACAGTATTGCGAAGGAAATTTTTTTTTACATTTAGTCGAAATTATAACACTATTTCATACATTGAGGTAAAAAATTTATCTACTTTTATGTAATAAAATTTAGTCAATCTGTTATATCTTATTTCAATGCTAACCTCTAAATGTTAATCCAGAATTTGCTCATTTTGAAACAGCATCAGAAAATTTTGGCTCAATATCAATGGCTGTTATGTCAGCAATTTCATACTTTGATTGAACATTTTGAAGGGTTAACATTTTCTCCTCTGCTTTCACAAGAAAACTAGATACTGTTTTAAAGTGATTTTTTTTAGTGTATTAAATTATCGGTATTTTCCCCCAATAAGGTATATATCAATTGAACCCTAATGTTTAATGATTAAACTTTAATCAGTCTTCTTATTTCTAGCAAGTTTTAATTAATATTTGGTTTGAACAGAGACACGATTAAAAACTATCAACATCACTCAACAGGGGTCTTGTCTTTAGGACTGGACCGAAATTTATACATATAGTTTATACATATAGTTACCTAATACTAAAATTGTATTTATAACATTAAGGATTTGCTTTTATGGTGAGAATACAAAAAAGTTTTTTGTCTTAAATATTTTAACTATAAAACGGGAACAGTTTAACGATCGTCACTTTAGGAGAGGTCCTAGTGAAATTTCAAGATTATCGTAGAATTGATATAATCGGATGCTCCCTTGGGATTATACGTGACATCACAGGACAATTTAAATGGTGCATAGTACGATTCGGGAGGGGGGGGAGGCTTGTTTTTGAGAAAATTAACCCAACTTTTTAAAAAATCAATATTTTTTTATGAGCATTCTGACAGGGCGACCTTTATACCCCGTCGACGGACCCAGTTATTAAATAACTTTTGGGGAATTTTGTCGGGCTGGCCGCTTAACGGGTCTAGATCGGGAGCCGCGTAAATGAAATTAATTTCAGGAAAACGGAGCTCAGAAATTCCTCGCGGGGTGAGTAAATCCATCTCAATGAGCACGAGTGTGTGGTAGGATTGTTTTGGGTGAGGATATAGGTGATAGTATGGACGTATGAGTGACTTGTGAAGTATTGTAATTTTGGTAGTATGGAAGAAGGAATGTGTAGAAATTGTAGAAAAGATGTGTATTTAAGGGAATTTAATTTTTGTATGATTTAAATGCGAATTGGATAGTAATTGTGTATTTGATTGGTTTTAATTTTGTTTTATTATGTACCGGGCTTCTATGACCGTATCGAGCTACGCTGATTACAATCCTATTTCATCACTGAAGATAATAAAATCGGCACCCCCACCACGCTAAAAATAAAAAAAACATGTCCTATAATTTTGCCCTCATTATGCACTAATTTCGACCCAAGCCCAAAATTTTTCACCACTCATAATAGCAGTGCTTTTTTATTTTAAACAGTGGGGGTGCTGCCTTGACGTATTTTCAGCACCCCCACAAGGTTAAAAACAACATAAATTACAATCCGAATAAAAATTCGCTGCACTATAATTTTGCACTAATTTTGTAACACTAAATCCACATATCTTGAGCAGCTACATTGCTCAACGACCATCAGTAAAGCGGAATCATTTTTTCTATTTTGTATTATAAATTAATAAATTTAAAACAATAAGGAAACTATTATGGGACAAAATAAGTGCAAAATTCATACATCGTTAGGCGATTGTCTTTATGCAATTAAATATCCTACGTAATAAAAGTGAGGGTGCTGACTTTACCTATATGAATATAACCAATTGGTTTCTATGGAATATTTAGTTAAAAGGAAAGGTGCAAAATAATGGATGCAGGTCAAAATTAGTGCATAATTAGTGCATTAATATGCACTTGAATTCCTCCAGCTAACTGCATTATTTAATGAAAGTGGGGGTGCTGACTTTACCTATATGAATATAACCAATTGGTTTTCATAAAATATTTAGTTAAAAGGAAAGGTGAAAAATAATGGATTGCAGGTCAAAATTAGTGCATAATTAGTCTATTAATATGCACTTAATTTCGTCCAGCTAACTACATACCCGCGCAGAAAAAATTTGTCGTTGCCAGTACTGCGGATAGACCAAAGCCACACCCTACGCCACGCTGTGCCAGACCCTTCGCCACAGTGTGCCAGAATCACTGCCACATAGAGCCATATGTTAAGCCATAAATGCCACGTATGTGGCGGACGTATTGCTTTTGGCACAGAGCCACACCATGTCCGCAGGTTAGAATTTTACTGACTACATGTGGATGAACGTGTGGCCAATACGTGGGCAAAGAAATTTAACCGATCGCACGTACCGCTATAGTACCTGCACAACGTGTGGCGTAAAAAAATTATATAAAATACATCCAGCCAAATCCGAAGCCGCGGTACATGCTCGTTTTGCCAAAATCTGTGGCGTCTTGCGCAGATAAAATTAGGTGCAGTCAGTACTGTGGGCGGTCCGTGGCCACAAACTTTACCATACTCTCCCAGACCTTCAGCCACACGTAGCAACATGGTTTGCCATATGTTGCCAAAGGTATAGCTGCACGGCCTACACGCGTGGGTCACGTCTTGGATATGGAGTGGACGCACATACTGCCCATAGGTTAAAAACTTTTTAATAACATGTGGCTCAACATGTGGGCAATACACCGCGCGATACTGACTAAACTGAAAGCCACACGTATGGCCAACAATGTGGGATCAATTTGGTTCTGTGAATCATGTAGCCAAACAAAACGCCACCGTTATGGTATTGTTGCTATACGGTACTGGCCCGTTCTGCTAAACGTGTGGGAGTCGTATTATTGAAAAATTAAGGGGATCGAGGTCTGAGCCGCAATACTGACACAACTAGATAAGCGTGTGGTCATTTTTTATTGAAAATGCGTGGCCAGCCACACTGTCAGCCACGGTAGCAGTGCACTTGGCTATACATGTGGGCATCGTATTATTCAATTATTGTGGCGG
>JABFOV010003939.1:0-14996 GCA_022817685.1 Aradophagus sp. ZL-2020
TGCGTCGTTAGTAGAGCATACTATGTTGTTGTTCTTTGTGACATCAGTCTTGATCATTTGTTTTGTTTTTTGTGTGTGTAGTTTTGTTGATGCTTTTTCTTGTCCACTGTTTTTGTTGTTTTTTTTTTTTTTTTTTTTTTTTTTGTCTTCCCTCCCCCCCTCTCTACATTTTGTGTTTTGTTTCTGGTGAGGATATTTTTTTTTTTTTTTTTTTTTTTTTTTTTTTTTTTCAAACAAACGAAAACGACGGATGAGGATCGCGTGTTTTGACAATTGCCGGGCTGTCTTGTATCCGTTACAAGCCTGTTTTCGACTGAAATGTGGTGTAACTGGCATGGTGTTGGTTGGTTCACAGGATCAGACAGAGTCGGCCGCCATTTTGAAGATTAAGGAGAGCATGCAAGAGGAGGCCAAGAGGTTTGAGAAGGACTCGGATCATCCCGACTATTTTATGCCATAATTCACAATGAGTCGTTGGACCTCCAGGCCAAACTAACTTAAATAATCCTTAAGAAACCAATCGCGCTGTACGAATCCCGATCATCCAAACGTTTTCTGAGTATCGAAATACTTCTCTGTCTTCTTTCCGTCCAGCGGGCCAAGCGATCTCGGGCCGCCGCGTTATTTAAAATGCTAAACACGTGTATAGAATAGCAGTATTATTGTTAGGGCATCGCTCGAGAGACGAATCCGGCTGAACAAATTGAAGTGGTCCGAGAACGCAGACCTAACTTTTGCGCGACTGAGCAATAAGGTGCGGCGGTTGACCTCAGAGAGGGTGAACAGTGGATCAGAATTGTTCTTGTCTGTGATGAAATTCAAAGTAGAAGGTGAACGACATGACAATTATTTGTGCAATTTAATGACAATTGAATTGGATACTTTAACTTACAATATTTATTTGCCTAGATTGGGCCAATGATTTTGGATTTGAGTATTGAGTAAATCGTAATACCTAAATAGGGAACTTTAACGATGCTATAAATATGAAATTTCTGTAAATTATTAGAAAATGGATTCTTTTCCATTACATTTTTTTAATGAATCAAATGTATCAGTTTTACCATTTACTTTTCTCGCAAAGTAAAAAATCCTATACAAATTTGAACTGAGTCTACCGATAAACATTGAAATTCAATATTAAAGTAGCTGTTTTCTAGAGGTTTAAACAGCGGGGTATGTTCGACGTACACCAATGTTGTTAAAGTCAAATCAGACGACATAGGCGTAATCAAGACGAACTTCCAAATAACGTCACGAAAATGTAAATACTGAAGTTAGACGAGGATAAAGGTAAGGGTGATTATCATTTTCTTCCCTTTACTAACCTGACTTTGTTATTTGAACGCGTATATTTGGGTTTCTTTCGACTATGCTTATGTTGTGAGATATCACTTGAACGAACAATACATTCATCGAGAGGACATTCCGTACGCTGATGGTGAAATCATCGATTCTCGAAACTCTTATTTGATGGTACCGCGAAAGATGCTGCGTTACGAAACGCTTGTCCCGTTCACGGAAAGTTTAGTATTGGTTATACGGAGACCAAAGAGGGAGAAAACAAACGACACGCATGACTTAGCATGAGACTTGTTGACCTTGAAATTTTACCACGTATGTATCTATACCAGTACGTGAAACCCGACGTTGTCTTTCACGGACAGGTGCATACAAGTGAAGATAACGGAGGGAGTTAAAACGAAGGGAAATAAACTTAAGTAAATTGACGCCACGGCGATTGAGTCACCAACAACAATGCGCGTTTGAAAGTGGCCACGAGGACCCCCACCGGGCTCGTTCGATGTTACATTTTGTAACGCGCGATTCATAAATTTTCATAGAACTTTAACTATAATATTGTAACGCGTTGATTTGACACCACGGACTTTGACCTCTGCCGGCATCCCACGGCAGAGCAAACCATGCTAGACATTGATTCGCGAGTATTCGTCAAAGATATATATAGCGTCACTTCCGGCGCGATAAATGGATAAAAGATGATATTTATAAAGTCAAGTTATATGCAGTGAGTGATGAGACGATTCGTATGAAATGAGAATTATGGTACCATTTTCTTTCCTTCCTAAGTATTTTTTACTTGAGCATTATAAGTGACGCAAAGAAAGCAAATAATTCGTACTCACGTAATTAATTGACGTACATTAATTGACAATAAACACGTGCGTTGAAACATCACTTCTTCGTCGCGTTACTTTTCTTTTCTTCGCTCGTTTCTTTGTTAGACTTTTTCGCAACACTGCAATCGAAGAGTCAAATTATTTCGACGAAAATACATGTGTGGATAGGAAAACGATTTCAGTAAAAGTTATAGTGAAAATGACACAAGAAACATGTTGCGCATTGAAATCATTGTAGAGGTATCTGAAAAGATCAACATTTTGTTTCCACTGATGACAAATTGAAGTTACGCGCAAAGTTGGTCACGAGTTATGAACTTGGAAAAAGGCAATGTTGAAATGCGAGAGACGTTGCAATACATGTACATTTACATAAACGAAAGTGAATTTGTATATTAAATGTACGCGCTTTTCCATCTCCCGTAATTCCAGCTTGAGTTTCTTCTGACTTTACAATACGTGACAAACTTGACGTCTACAAATTAAGATGATTATTTAACGCTGACTTGATTGTCTTTGCGCTTGTGCCGACTTATTAATGTACCGTCTACATTATTTTACGGAATGCCGAAAGGTTGATTACGAACACTATTTATAACTGATTGCGACCCAAGACAGATGACATTTTTACACTTTTATTTATTAATTTTCGTTAACGTTACATTCGCTAACGATTAATTTATTCCCAGCGAAAACGCGCCGATTGGGTTTCTCCTTTTACTTCAATTCTGTTTTCTTGAAAAAGCAATTTTCAATGCATTTGCTTAGTCGCTGATCAACAAGAGGGCATCCATTTGACATAAGAATTGTGTACAAAATATCCATAAATTCATGTTAGCTGTAACTACACAACGCCAATGTGATCATTACTCGCACAAAACGACACTTTCCGTTCGTTCAATTGTTGCAATATATTTAAGGGACTCACACGAACGACGCGCGGGCAGTTGATTTGCATTGGCTCAAACACCCAGTTTATTGATTATCTATTAAGTTTAAAATGCGGTACGCTCAAATGTAGCAGACACTCGAATGTCAAGTTATGCGGCAGAATTTGAATCGCATAGGCGACAATGTCACGTTGGACTCGGTGCAATTTTTCTTTTCAAAAGTAATCGAGTAACTGAGGAGCCAAGTTTCTGTTTCTTTTGCTATCGATACTTTATCCCCCCTCCATTTTATCATAACAAAAGCAAGTTTTATAAAAATCAAAAAGAAAGTATGAAAGTTAAGATTATAAAAACCATACGCGTGATATTTGATAGATTTTTTACGATTGAAATGTAACTTTGACATTACTTTGATAACGACTATAATTCGATCGCGATATCGACGTCATTCAAGATCCTACCGCATAATTCGCATTAATAATTAATTTTACGTAAAAAGAGAAAGAAAATATATTTTGTTCGTCAGTCGCATTAATGGATAAACAACGATACAAAATTTCGTGGATTTTCATTTATACCTGAGGTGAATTAATTCTGTATTATACGTCTTTTTTTTATAGGATTTGAATATTTATATCGAACTTCGAAAGTGAATGTGTATAATATAGTATTGAATCGAGAAGAGGATCATATAAATTGATTTGAAAACGATGGCTGACTATCGATTGATTTAAGAGACTGGATCGATCGTCAGCTGTAGATTATTCGAACGTTTCTTTTTTCTTTTCTTTTCTTTACTTTTCGACTGATTTCTTCTCGTTTGTCATTAAATACATAATTCATACACATACACAGTCACACGTTTGCACATTTCAATGTATTCGAGCATCATCGACACGAACTAAACAGACAGCGTGCGAATAAAGTTCATGCATTTTTTGAATTCTTGCATAACTATAGGCATAATTATAAATAATTATACGGATATAAAATGAAGTAGCATAAACTGATAGAAATTATTAAATAAATGTCACCCATTCTATATCAAGAAATTACGCCTCCTTTTTTCCATTCAAAAAAAAAAATCATTTCCTGTTAGTTGCGTGCGTTGAAAACTAAAAGTAATTTAAAAACTATTATTTTTGTTGTTATTGTTTTTTAATTAAATACATTTTCGTTAGTTTATTTCACAAAATTAAAAAAAATCTCTAAAATACTTTTATCATTTATTCTTCAGTCAAAATAAATAGAAAAAGTTTAATTAATCTGGGATGTACTTTTAGTGGCAATGCATATATTACTTATAAGTTATGATAAACAATAAAAATCGTTTATTATTAAGATGATGTATAGAATATTGGTGTATTAAATTTATAAGTTATTGATTAATATTTTTATGATATTATCGAACACTAATTTTAATTCTATTATTCTTTGAATGTATTTTAATTTATTTATAATAATATGAAAAAATTTAATTTTATTGTTAGTATTCATTATAACTTATCAAAGCTTTATTATTTATAATATTTTTTTTTTATATTTAAAAATAAAGAATGCAGCGACCTGAACAGGTAAGTTATAATAATTTATGATGAAATTATTATTATCTTCATTTATTGGTTCCCTAAAATTATATCTAAATAAGATGAAGATCATACATATTTTAATGTGTTTTGTAAAAATAAATTTTTAGTTTCAAGAAATCATAATTAATTCCAATATTTTAATCTTGTGAAAATTAATCCAATAAAATAATTATAAATATTTCTGAAACTACTTCTGAGGAACTACTTTAAGAATAAAACCCGTTAAACTGTTTTATTCAGTTTTAAATATTGTTTAAATCTTGAAATTAAAAAGATTTTTCTTTGATTGTGCTATTTGATACCGTATTTTATTACATTTGACAAAATATTATGTTATTAATGAAACAAATTAATTAAATCCGACTTAATAAACTGAGCGACATATTTAACGTAAATAATTTCCTTTAAAACGATTTTTTAATAATTTTTTTTCATTCAAATTTCGTACTTTCATAAACCTCGACTTATATGCTTCATGGTAAAACAGTTTTCTGAGTCGATTCTGTTGAGAATATTATGGTGTAGGAGCGCTGCTGTACGGTTTTTTCCCACAAGTCAGCCCAAAAGATTTGTCCTGTATTTCTATATTCTGTTTGTACCGGTGTTTATTAATGGATGTTATTGTAAACGTTGTGCTGATTGCTCCAATTTAATTTTCTACACCCGCCGTCTTCATGGAACACTGGACGATCAATCGATAAATTCTTTAAGGTAATTTCATTGGCACAGTGCCTTTTAAGGCATACATTTTCGTCTGCAGTCGAAATCCTCTGGATAATACTTTCACTATTTCTAACCTTAAAATCATCACTTCAATTTATTTTCACGACGAATTTACCTTATGCTCAATCTCTCTCGTTAATTGTTTCCAATTATCATTTACACTGGCTGGAATTGGTAATAATGCAAACAATTCGATGTGATTGTTCAATGTAACAAAACAGCGCTTCGATCTGAAAGTTTACTCTTTTGGTGAATGTATTCCTTTCCTTTTCTTAAGATATAAACGTCATCATTGTTTCAAGGAAATTGTGAGTTGATGTTTTTTCAAGGACCAACATTTTCTTTGTTTATTAAATGTATAATTTAAAACGTTTAAGAATATTTGCATTACCTATAATCACTTTACTTGAATAAATTAAAGGTAATCAATATTGTTTATTTGTGTTGTAGGTATTGTATTAAATATCAATTAAATTAAGCAATTCATTGTTATAAAAGTAATTGTCTTGAATCAATGTTGTTCAACTCTAAAAGTTATTATTTTAATGTATATTTCTTTTTACTGCACGGATAGTATATGATTTAACTTCATATGTTTTTGTTAACATTTTCAGATAACAATGTTTACTCACACAACTAAAAGCAATATGTAATGCTTATGCAAATATGACATAATATTGCAGTACAATTGCATTTGACAATAACAACAAATAATAAAATCATAGCTTTTTTACCTGTCAGTTTAACATTTTTTTTTCTATTTATCAACAATATTTTAATTAAACAAAAATTTATAAATAATTTTCTGTGTAATTTTCATTGCATTATTCAGTTTGCTTTTACATATAAATATTTTACATAACAATATTTTGTTAATCTTTCAGGTCGTTAACAATAAAGGTTATATTATGCATTACGTCGCAGCAAAGGAATACAAATAAATAACATCCCATAAGTAAATGTGTAACAAACTATTTTTCATAAAAAGAAGATAAAATGTACGCGAAGGGTAAATCACAACCTGTTCCATCAGATGCTCAGTCCAGAGAAAAGTAAGTATTTTTTGTTTTAAATAATATAAAATTAATCCAAATGTAGTTGTCAACATTGTTAACAATTGAATTTCTTACAGATTAGCTGTATATGTTTATGAGTACCTTATTCATGTAGGTGCATCACAAACTGCAGAAATGTTTCTCAAAGAGGTATTTATAATATTTAAAGTTTTCTATTTATTTTTTAAATATGCTTAAACTTGAATGTTATTTTTTTGAAGCTACAATGGGAGAAAAAAATATCACTTGGTGAGCCTCCAGGATTTTTACAATCATGGTGGAGGTATGTTATTTATTCCAGAATATCCATAATATAATTATCATTAAAATTATTGATGATTGAATTTGAAAGATTATTATTATTATTATTATGATTATTATTATTATTATTATTATTATTATTATTGTTATTATTATTACTATTTTGTTAATATTTTTTTTACAGTGTTTTTTGGGATTTATACTGTGCTGCTCCAGAACGACGTGATTCTTGTGAGCACAGTAATGAAGCAAAAGCATTTCATGATTATGTGAGTATAAATTTTAACTCTAAATTATTGAATTAATTAGGTTTATGTCATATACTCGAATCCCATTTTTTACAACTTTGCGAAGAATACAGATTTACTCCCTCAAGAAATATTTTATTCCTTTGGGATACAAAATATTATGTTTCTTTACTGCACTATTGACACAGAGTATCTTGTGCACTGAGGGAATAAAGTTGTGTTTTACTCCCTTGAAGTATAATTTACTACAATGAATTATTTGTAATAAAAAAATGTAAATGTTTATTTTATACAGGGATTCGTAAACAGTGGTTATGGTGTTAATGGTTTAGGTCACGTGAGTAACTTTAATTTTGATCGTATACACGCTGGTTTGCATAATTTATCACCTGTTAAATATATATTTGAAAATTAATTGCTTTACTTTTTTTTTTAATTTTGAATGCATTATTTCAAACACATTCACAGAATACTGGTCCAGCACCTTCGCCAATCAACCAAATGCCACCCAATGATGGAATGCCGAGTAATGCAATGCCGCCTTCATTCTTCCCAGTAAGTTATTGAAAAATATATGTTTAAAGTTAAATAACATTGTAATACTGCCGATAATTTAGGAAATAATATATTTCATTGAAAGCAATTTTTTAAAAAATTTATTTTACAATTATTATCAGGAATGGTTTGTTATTTATTTTATTTTATTATTATTAATTTTTTTTTTTAATGTTAAAATGCATGCTCTAAAAAATTTACAATAAAATCTGATAATATAATGCAAAGTTATTGCAGAAATTATTATTGCAGAATAATACAAGTATGAGGCCATCTCCACCAACACATCCATCAAATCAACAATCGCCACAACACCCTCAAGTACCGCCACCACCACATTCTCAACTTATGTCAAATCAAGTAAGTTGATTTTTAAATAATAAATCATATCTTTTTTTCAATTATTCATAAAAGTTCAATTAACTTTCTAAAAATGTCAATTTCACTAACTTTTATTTTACAGTTTCAAATATTTTAATAACGTTTTAATGTTTTACAGTTTATGGGACCTAGATTTCCTGGAGGACCCAGACCGAATGTGAGAATGTCACAAATGGGTGGAGATTTTAATGGGGTGAGTATTAAAAATGATAAAAAAATAAGAACAAGAAACTAGAATTCCATTATATAAAGTATATTATTAATTTTAATATACTCTGTTTTCTAATTTTAAATATTATGTTACGATTTATAGCCACCAGGACAACCTATGATGTCAAGTAGTATGGATTCAATACGACAAGGTATAAATTAAAGTAGGATCAGTTAAATATTTTCAAAATGAAATATTTCCATCACTGTCATGAAAATATAATGGTTCAACTAAAATTGAATTAAACATATTTATGATAATTACAACAAAATTAAAAAAAATTATTTAAAAAAAAAATAAATACCTGCTGCTCAATCATCACAATTAAATTTGACTTTATTAAATTTTATTGTTTATTATTAATAAAATTCTTATTTATTAAAAAAAAAAAAAAATTATGTATAATTTATTATCTAAAAGAGAAATTTTAAACTTAATTAAATGTATTATTCAGATGCAATCTTAATAAATACTCTTGTATTTCTTAGGCGAAACTGGAGAATTTATAGGTTGGCAAGGTAGGCGAGTTAATTACAGAATCATAATCATTTCAACTAATTGCACAGTTGTCAAACAAGAAACAAACAGTTGTTAAATTAGTATTAGAAATGCGAATTATAATGACTGTTTGTCTCTTTGTTGGCATTTTTAATTACAAATCTGATTTTAGTTAAATTGCACCATTCATAATTACTCCTTTCGTTCACCATGTTAATACTATTTAAAAAGCTTTACATGTGGCAAAATTTTAGTCGCACAGGTGCAAAATTTTAGTTGCACACATAACATTAAAAAATAAAAAAAAAAATAAAAATTGCACAATAAAATTTTTAATCCAAGCAGCAGGTTAAACATTATCTTAAAAATCATAAATGTAATTGCTTTGTAATATTTGTCGTAAATAATAAATAGTAAAAACTTGTAGTGTGAATAATACAAAAAACACAAAAAGGAGGTACATTTATACTCAATGGACCACCCTGATCACAAGAAAACATTTTAATTGTTGTAAAACTGTGGTGGATTGTAAAACATTTTTTAATTGTGATTTATTTTTAACTTCCTAGAAATAAAGTTTATTAATATGCTTCTTTAAAATTGCTTTATTCTTAGGAATTTTAAGTAATCACATTGGAGTATCTGTATGTTACATTGTCTTTGGAAGTTAGCTTTTGAAAAAAATATATTTTTGTATACTTGCAATAACATTGCAATGTGCGGTTCAATTTGTTTTTATTATTATCTAACTACATTTACATGTTCAGGAGGGCCAGGTATGAATTCAATGAATCCAAGAATGAACCCCCCACGAGGACCAATGGGTCCTATGGGACCAGGCGGTTATGCGCCTAATATGAGAGGACCACCACCAACTAGCAGTATGGGTCCAAATGGTCCAGGTGGTCCAGTTGGTATGCCTCCTGGAATGAGTATGGCAGGTGCACGTCCACAATGGCAACCAAACACATCAACGGTAAATATGAATTTTAAAACTTTAATGATTGATCGGTCAGAAAATCTGGTTTTAACAAACTGAAAATAAGTCGATTTTCAGAATGCAACACTGAAACCTATAAAAGTACAGAATACAGAAAATATTTTTCTATTTTTATTTTTTAATTTTATAATGAATCAAGTTAAAATGAATTCATTAGTTTTATCATTTCCAGCCTATGAATTATTCGTCTCCATCTCCTGGTAATTACGGTGGTCCACCAGGATCGGCAGGTCCACCAGGACCAGGAACACCTATTATGCAAAGTCCTCAAGATAGCAGCAACAGTGGAGGCGATAATATGTATACAATGATGAAATCTGTACCCGGCGGAAATATGCAAGGAGTAAGGAAATTTTTCGTTTTTGTTTAATTGGAATTTAAACTAAATAAGAGTATATCTGAAAAAGTTGTAAATTTTTTAAATTAAAATTGTAAAATGTAACTTTAAATTTAATAGGATTTCGGTGGTCCAATGAGTGGAGGTCCTGAAGGTGGACCAATGGGACCAATGGGTTCTGTTCTAAATGGCGATGGTTTGGATGGAATGAAGAATAGTCCAGCAAATGGAGGCCCTGGAACGCCCCGTGAAGAAAATGGCAACAGTATGAACGATTATAATCTTGGTGGTTTCGGTGGCCCTAACGATAACGTGAGTATCTCAAGCTTTTTCGACAGTCCCATGTAGCGATATTTGTTTCCAACGAAAGAAATTAAGCGTAACTTTATGCCACCAACTGGCTCGCAAATAGATTTCAATCAATTTTCTGGCATTGTTACCAATGAGGTTACAATTTTGATGACACAAAATAAGTATTTCATTGTACTTAGCATTAGCGATGGAAGAAAACTTGCAACGCGGAATTCAGATACATTTGTCGCGAGCTTTTGTTATCGTGCTCTTATTTTTAAATTAAATATTATATGTAGAAGCAACTGTTCACTTGCCATTAATTACTTACCCACTTGACACAAATTTGTATGTATATAATTAGCTAATGACCAGGAGGAAATTAATTTGTAAATGTGTGTGTGTCTGTGTGCTTTTTATTCTACTTTTTTTTTTCAAATAAATATGCTTACAGATTTTTATTAAGTGTTATTTAGAATACCCTAATATCACAAAATGTTTTAAGGTTTCATTTGATTGTTGATTGACAGTACAAGTTAAAAAGAATGTTCCATTTTTTATCATATGTTTATGGCACTACTCTTGGATTGTTGATCAAAATAACTATTTAGATACAAATTTTAATATTTACTTAGCATTGTTTAACAATTTTACTGGATTGTTGTGAAAATCTTCTAAATGGTCATATTTTTTTTTAATATTAGAAATAATATAAATTTTTACGTGAAAGCACTCTGATTGAATATTTAATTCTAGGGTAATACTTTTTTAACTTTTATTTGATAAATATAATAATATATTATGTTTAAAATCAAAATATTTTGTGCTATTAAGGTATATTAAAAATATTTAATAATAGTTTAATCATTCAAAATAATCTACCAATTGTTTTCAAATTAAATTAAATGTAACTTGATTTTGAATTCATTCATAATAAACTTAAATTCAGTTAAGTTAATTTTAATAAAATCTAACTCATTATATATATACCGATATTGGTAATATCAGTTAACTCTTCCAAGAACATTTTAAATCGAACAAACAAGTTTAATAGTTGGAACGAAAATGGTTGTAAACGACTATTTTTTACTGTGATGTGAAGTTACGTTTTAGGTAATTTTTTTTTATAACGATTATTTTTATAAGACTGCGATTCACTTGATACTAATTGCGTTGAAAGATTGAAGAATTTTGTAACGAAAATGTGTAGTCGATGATATTTTATGTTACTCGACAATCGTTTTTACTTTTTATTCTTCGTTTTATCATGGTTACGTCTTTATTAGTTAGAATAATAATTTAGAAACTTATGTTATATAATATTATTTTAGTTAAATTATATTTTAACTACACAACTGTTTATGCGTGTCACATTCACCATGACTAATTAAGACCAAAAGTTTGATATATTTTTACAAATAAATTTGAAGCAAACAATTTTTAAGTTAAAAAACAAATCAGAAACTAATTAAAATTTGAATTTTTACTTGAATTGAAATTGCAATTTGAAATTTGATCAATCTTGATATACAATCACAAAACATTGTGAATTTAATGCAAAGCAGATGGAAAAATTTCAAGCAACAATTTCGCTACAATTTGAATGTATCATGTTAATTTGTGGATTTGTTCAACAGTGTGAAAAAAAGCATAGAAACAAAATTAATCTTATCAGAATGCATTCTGTAACGCGGAACAGCGCATCCGACTTGATAACAGGCATTGGTGGAATGTGAAACGCATTGTCATCTACATCGTTGAAATTACTAAGCATACTTCTCCTACGGTTTTTGTGACTAATTAGGTTCGGGATAAATATATACGGACTGTTACGTTAAGTAATTACTGACGATCTTGCCAGAATGTTCTTATTAACTTCGCCTTTCACGCAGCAGTAATTATTCACTTTTTGCACTCGTACAATGCTATTATCAATTTATTTTTATACTATTCGAGACGTAGGATTTGTAAGTAGGTTAAATGTAAGCAGGATTATCGAGGGAATTCGAGACAATAAATATAATCAACTATTATATCGAGCCTGTGGGATTTTTTATTTGACCGTTGCATACACATGCACTGAATTATAGCACATGGATTGGTTCAATGGTTTTGTACCGCGATCATTTTTCAACGAAAATTTATTTACTTTGCGAATTGGTCAAACGAACGTGCACGTAGTCAGATAAAAATATGTTTCGCTTAATGGTTTTGTATATATTTTTTGAAATTCATGTGTTATGAGTTGGAGCACACGAGCAATGCTCAATGTTTCCTTCATCTTAAATGCATTCCAATATCCTCATTAATACTGTATAGTTAGAATAAGAAAAAGGAAAAAAAGTGATAAGAAAAGTGGTAATAATTAATAGACAACTACACGCTATATCTCGCCAACGCACCATCACCAGCTACACCGAATAACAACAGACTTAATCAGATATTAATTTCAACGATCCGTTTTCAGTGATTGATTTTACGTTAATCATACCTTTTGAAGTACATTAATAACCTTCTGAGAAAAATTAAATGCAACAATTTACAGCAATGTGGATACAATTTTACTACGTTTAATATCATCGTGGACTTTTTGTAAAGACATGAAAAAATGTTGTGAAAATGATGTAAATTTGTATGTACATAGTAAGGTTTGCTGGGAACAATGATATCACTCATTGGATAGAATTAAATGTTTTGCAATAAATGATAGTAAATTGATTGTAATTATTCGATTTTGCTAAAAAAAAGGTAGGTCACTGTTAATTTAAAAAAGATGTTTAATTACAAATGTTTTATTCAAATCTTAAGATAAACAAGGACATTTATTTTTTTTTATGAAAAATCCACGATGTAAGAAATATAGTGATTTTTCGGGCTGCATTTGTCTCAGTGTGCTTACTGTTTTATCATTTATTTATCACACATTTTATTTTAATATAATATAAGAACGTAAATAAAGTGTCATTTATTACATTCGAATTATTACAGAATGTTAAATACAAGATTTATGAATTTAAATTAAAATTGTCAAAGAATTTCCAAAAATAATGTTTGCAAATATTTAATTTCATGATATTTTATTGAAATTTTATTTCATTAAGTCAGTTATTTGAGTTTTTGATGTTCTATACAAAATGACTGGTGTAATTGGTGTGCCGTTGGTTCATTTTCAGGTTTCCACTGAATCAGCAGCCATCTTGAAGATTAAGGAAAGTATGCAAGAAGAAGCTAAGAGATTCGAAACGGATATTAAATTGGAGCCAGAATATTTTATGCAATAATTTAAGATGACTTCTAGGCAAATATAATTATGAAGTATAACGTGCTCAATAAAGTATGAATCATTTAATTTGATATATATTAGTATATATTCCATAATATGTAATAATAACACTTGATACAGTGTAATATTTAAACGAAATATTAATATTGGTCTACAACCATGAAGAAGTTAATTAATTATAATTAAATTATGATTTTGACGGTTTTACATTTCACTTCCATTTTGGAATATTAAGCAAGCGAAATTTCGTAAATTCAATAGAAATGTCGAGAGTCCCCTCCTCGCCATGCTTTTAACACGAAAATTAAATAAAGGTGTACGAAATTGAAAAATTTATAAAAGTTTTGCAAGTAAATAAAAGTAAGAACGATGTTTAAGTTTTTTTATACAAATTTATAATCTTAGTTAAGATTCTGTATGGATTCTCGCTTATTTTTTACGTTCTTTGCTTTGTTAATACGTTGATACACATCCGATTATATTATCGTGGATACGTATTCTGCTACTTAGCGAATTGGTCATCCTGAAAATTATATTACTGCGCCGGAGTTTTCTTCACGATGTCATTACTAATTCTCAATACCTCCACGTGTGAGTATCAAAGTAATTAAATATCATAAATTTTTATTTATAAGTTAGTAAAATGTGAATCTTAGAAAATAAAAAAAAATGTTTATCATTTATATCAACTTTTTTTGGGGGAGTTTTCGAATGTATTTATTAATATATTTTCAATTACAAAGAAAAAAAGACAATTATTAATAGTTATGAAATGACACGATTTTAAATAATGATGCAATTTCATAAACATTTCAACCATAATTGAAAATTTGATAATGAATCGCTATCGTATCACTATAAAAACATATATCTACAAAAAAGTATTTTTGGGACTTTTTATATATGTGAAACAGTGTTGCAGATTACATAAATTCTGGAGACTTGGAAAAGTGTTTCAAAACAAAACACTTATTATAATAGTGATAACATTTTATTCAATCACTGACAAAAGAAAAACTAATTTTTTATAAATTTCGTATAACAATAATTTCAAAAAAAATTAAATGAAAAAATATCGCAACTTTAATATGAAATTAGTAATGCTGCTACAAGAGGAAATTTGGAGATAAATACAGATCAAAGAGTGTTATGACTACGTGTCATACGTAAGTAAACTAATATTAATCATGTTATAAGATAAGAAGATTGTTTTGATAACTTAAGGATGGAACTACTATTAACAGATAAATTTCTCAAGTACGTTCTGGATCCACGCCAAATGTCTATATGCCAATATTTGTTTTTTTTTTTTTTTTTTTTTTTTTTTTTTTTTAAATAAAAAAAAAAAATTTTTTTTAAAAAAAAAAAAAAAAAAAAACAAAACAAAAAAAAAAATAAAAAATTTAATTTAAAATGAAAAAATAACATTTTTATTAAAACTTTAAAAACCTCTATCTTATACACATTTAATACCCCCCCAGCTCACTCTCCTCCCCGTGTGCCGTTTATTTCTCGATAAAAAAAAAAAATCAG
>JABFOV010003940.1:0-14996 GCA_022817685.1 Aradophagus sp. ZL-2020
GTGTTATTCAAATGCATCGGAGACTTCAACGCGCGGAACTAGTGTAGATTCAAATGTCGATACCGACGAAACATTTTTAACCATAGCTTCATCTTCCAAAACATAACAATGTAACATTTGAAACGAGGCCTTTGTTTTAACTCAACATAAATTTACCTCTTCGAGACGGAAAAAATAAAAGTAACAATTATTCACCGTTATAATTATTTAATATATTATAATATATTATAATATATGTTATAATAAATATTTGTAATTCAAATTATATTTTTGTTAAGATTTTTACTTGTCAAAGACAACCATGATTGTTTTTGACCATTAACAGTGGAAACCGAATTGCCTAAATGCAATTAGAAACAAATAGAAATATAATTATCGATTTGATGTATATTTAGAATCAACTACCAACAATCAAAATTTCTCTTCGAAGCATCAATTTCGACACTTAAGTCAAGGGAGGTGTTTGTAATGAAATATGAGACGTTTTGGGAATAATTTCCACACGAATCGATGACCATAAAACATGTCAAAACGATTTCAAAACACTGGCGCATAATTTTCACGATCGTTCTCATAAATATCGATTAGTTTCCGGATTCGCTGGACCTCGAGTTCACCGCGCCTCTCATCTCATACATAAATGTTGCTCGTCCTCTACCGACGCATTACACCAATTTACGTGCATCCGGAGGTGGCCATTACGTTGCTTAAAAGCGTCAGAGATTTAACACTTTTTTTTCTCTCGAGTTACGGTTTCTTAAGTGTTAATTTTATTATGTTTCATAAAGAGGTGCCGATGTAAAGTTTATTTTCCTTTTCGTTTTTGTTGATTTAACTTTTTTGGACGTCAATTTTCGATGCACTGAAAGCATTTTTTGCTGAAATCATTACAGTTCAATCGACGTTTCATATGTTTTTTTTTTCTTTATTATATTATTTTTCAATTCTCTTTACATTATTTGCCATTATTGGATTAAAAATTTAACGTAATTACATATTCGAAATCAACGAGATTTTTTAATTACAACGAAATACGATCGTGATACAAAAAAATGAAGAAACTGAAGTAATATTGTTGTTACATGAATTATTCATTAATAATAAGAGTTGAAATTATCCATGAGAACCATTATGTGCAGATAATAAATTAATTGAAAATACTGTTTTCTTTGCGTAACAATTTCCGCATCTCATTGACGATGAACTTCCTCTCGTTGCTTCGCGTCGTAATTAATGAAAAGCAAGTTTAATAGCACGATTGGTCTTGTCAATAATTAATAATTAAATGAAATTATCAATTCATTCACGGTGCATTATTATGTACCTTTTCATCTTTCTTATCATAAGAGGAAACTAGTTTCAATTTCGTGGATATCGTTTGTACGTGTGGTTATTGATGGTTGACACTAGAAAGACTTGACATCGCGTAAAATTATACAGATGAAAGGTTTCTTCAACATAGGTTGTGATATTTCATTTTAAAATTGATTCGAATTTTTTGAATTTGCTTAATCTTATAATTATACTTACGGGATATTTATTTTCTTTTATGTTTATGTTTTACAATAAATTGTTTTGTTCAAAATCACATGCATTTTTTTTCGACTCAATCATTTGTGTCAAAACGGAAAAACCAATTTTTCCGTTTTAAATTAGTAGCACGCAACTTTTCATACCTTTACAATTGCATACGATACGAGGCATTTATGATAAATATTTCAAACGTTTTTTCACAATGCTTCCTATAAGACCACCAATGCGGTCTACTACTTTCAGTACACAGGTATTGCACACTAGCGTTACCTGTGGGCATGTACGTGCTGAAAAAGAGGCTGTAATTAAACCTAATACAAAGTTTGTATAACTTTGTCCAATCATTTCAGTATCTTTGTTTAAACAAACATACAGAATGAAAAAAAATTATATATACTCGCTTACACGTTGTGTAACTTTAATGATCTACTCCTTTTTATATCAATCTATAATATTGTTATGTCGGTCGAACGGGCGCGACGCGTAACAATATCAATATAATGTATTGACAGCAGTTTACATACTCACTGATTCAGACTACTTCCACCATTGTTAAGCAACTTATACGAAATAAACAAACATACATTTTCACAGGGAAAATAAACTTTTCAAGGTTATTGAAAGGGCGGAAAATACATTTTATTCGATGTCGATTGAAAAATTTATATTTTCACCATCGACGGCATTTTATTATATCCCGTAAGACGCAAATAAACATTATTCGGTCTTAAAGTAAATGACATCGCCAAACACGAATGCAATGTAAATAATTACCAAATTATTCGGTTTATTTTACAACACGTTTATTACAAGAAAATACCTGTGGGCGTGAAACTTTCCCAGTCATAAAAAATACTGTTTATCCGTTGTCGTGAAAACTTGAACTTATCACGAAGAATGTTGAGGCTTAATAATTGAAATCCCGAAATTGGTCGGGACGGTTAATTGGCAGCGCGATCATCCTGATTACGTAACGTTACCATGACTTACTTTTCGCGTAGTTTTATAACATAATGCCGCGACGTAAAGTCGTGAGCCATCAAATCCCCGTAGACAATCATCTCCGAAAGTCGATTTCTGGCCTCTAAGCGCTTTTGAATAACCGCCGTGGCTATGAAGCCATAATCGTTTTTGAGATGAGAAATTGAGGCATTATCATGGTCACGATCGTGATTCAAATTTACGAATCACTCGACCGGCTGAAGTCACCCGATATTCGGCTCCGTAAGAGTCTTATTAAGACTTACACGGGCGCCGAAGGTGCGCGCGCGTCGCCCGTCCATTCGAAAGTTAATAATCGCCGAGATTGTAACCCGGTTCAAATGGCGGGAAAAAGTTTTCGGGAATCGTTTACCGCCGGAATTGGTTGTAACTGTTTCTTTGATGTCACGGAAATGGCTTTTGATGCATTCACGTGACTTACGTACCATTCAAATACACGTGCTCGGCGTAGCCCTGTTTTTAGGTTAACTTTTTTTGTGTGCCCGCAGACTGATTGATTTTACCGAACACCATTTCAATAACAGTTCATTCGGCGAACGGGACATTAATTGATCAAAACTATAGAGTCAAATCATTTTAATTGAAAAGTAAATTACAATTTCTAGGGTTGGTACTGCTTCGTAATCTTCTCATAAATTTACCGCATGTTTTTATAAAAACTTTCGTACTTGATGAATCTTTTTATTCTACACACTTTATTCGTAATAATGATAACCTGGATATGCAATATTTGAAACATTTATTTTCACGAATTGATACATTTAGTTGTAATGAACTTTGATTTTACTATTATAAGAAAACTTGCAAATATATATATCGGTCAATATTTATCAATCGTTCCAAAATGCCTTGCGACAAATATTCGTGCAACCAATTGATTAATGGATCGTGGACGCGCGACATTAATTAATTTCAATTAATTGCTTCTCACTCGTTGTTTCAAGCCCGCCATTCATCACCGTGAATTGTTACATCGCAAGAGCCGTACGAGTCATTTTTTATTGATTATTAATCGCCGATCTGGTTGCTTCGATTAATTTCTGTCAGACACTTTTTTCACAGTCATTTTTCACCGATTTCATCAGCGATGCCTTTTCATTGTATATTTATCATCGTTTGATCATCGCTTGTAAATAATTTGCTACAATTTTCAACTCACGGCGCCAGCTTTTCAATAGCGTGTATAAAACACTTCCTATTTCATCAACAAGTTCCAGTGAGGTACTCTGAAACGCGCGCAGGTACATTTGTAATAAGCACCGCTTTCCCATAGCAATAATCGCGTTTGTTCAGACCCATGCAAGCATGGTGAACAGGGTGGAGGGGGCGTGCGGCATTTCACCCGCACTTGATCTCGATCGGGATAATCTCGGTGGTTCGTCATTAGCGAGAAATTGCTACAGCGAAAACGAATTGGCCCCCTTCCGTTCGCCGAACGCTAATAACACGGCCCGCCTGTGCAAATACGACATATTGAATTTCAATCAAAAACACGGATAATTGTTCTGGATCTAATTTACGGCGGACTTGTTTTCAGGCTAATTGAATTTCATTTCAAGGCCATTTGAGACTTGCTCAACGTGCATGTCCAAGTGAAGAAACGCATTTGGAATGTCGCTTAATAAGTGATTGTGTTTTTTTTTTCTCGACATTTTGACGTTTCATTTATCTTGTAGTACACGAGAGAAAGATTCCTAGCCATTTTAACCACATTCGTTTATTAAACCATTCGCGTTTTTAGATTGAGCAACCTTAGGTTTAATGTTTCATGTGTATTTTTACACGAAGAATCGTTTTTTTGGCTTGGAATTTGTACATGAAATTATTACAGCGAGGGAGGAAAGGAAACTTAAACATTACAATCTACCGAGGCGAATGGAAACACAACATCCTTAAGCGTAAAAATTGTTATCCAACATGTTAATATTTTCAGATCGTAATGAAATAATGTATATCAGAGATACATCATGAGTTAAAAAAAAATTCAAAGAAGCCTTTTGTGATATGTGTCATAATCTTTAGTTGAAAAATAACGTAGTTCATAACCACACAACTTGATTTAGAAGATTATTATAAAATATTATAAAATTATTATAAAAATCCATTTTGATTATAGGTATGATGAAGTAATCAAGTTGCATAATATTTCACGTTCTCTCACGTTATGATGATGGAAAAGTATTGTGACCATCGTTTAAGTTTAAACTATTTCCGCATAAAATAATTAACCCACATTTTAATCAACTTTGAATTTGTCTTTAAAACACAAAATTATGTATACAGCAACGCCGGCAACCACAAAACTGTTTTTGCAGGGAGATAATTTTTTGCCGCGAATAAAAGGCACCGAAACGGCAATCGTCGCACTTAACGACCACTTGTCCGATGTTGTTCGGACACTCGCCCCACGACATCTCGTAATTGATTGCCGATCGGCAAAAACGCCTCGACTTATGCAAAATGGTCAGTGTTTCACCGTTCGACAGTTGAAAGGCACGACTCGTTCGCGCCTCGGACATTAAAAGGCGCAAGTGGCCCGATGCGGATTGGCGAGGGGGGGGAAACGGCCGCGGAGAGTCTGCTATGCCGAGTCGCAAAAAGGCTCTAATAGCGGACACTTGCCAGTCTGGTAGCGCCAGAGGCTGCGGAACAAGAATAAGGGGCGTAATAATAAAGAGAAAATGATAAAGGGCTGGGCGCAGGGGGCGCGGGGCGCGGAACGAGGGGCGTACTGGAAACGCGCGGTCCTTAATGGTCCCGCACGAGTCCGTGGTCCCGCGTCGTACAATCACCGACGCTCAACTTGGACGACGAAGAAGACGACGTGGATTATGCTGATGGAAGCGCAAGGCTGCGTCGCGAATTCCATCGACAAAGTGTACAGGACGCTTTCATTTCGCCTCCGAGAGCTCAAAGGAGCTAATAATAATTGCCGGTATTCAATCTCAAGAATCAACGCAAAGGCAGTCCTAAGAGTCGTGGCAACGCAAAATTGTCCGCCTTTAACGTTATTTTACACTGTTGACGGTTTTGCATTAATTTTCAAGCACTTTTGCATTAAATTGAATTCAAGCAAGTCCGTTCATTAAAATTAATGTGCAAGTACATGAATCTTAAACGTTATGTCTATGTGATTTCGATATTTGTCCATTAAATTTAATGGACAGTTTTTAGTGCTTACATTTAATATCATGATATTTTTATTAGCGTAGCGGTGTGTGAGTGATACACATTTCTCGTGAAAACTGATGACTTTTTTTTAACTTTATGAATGTATTTTTTTATATTACCTTAAAGCTGATTTCATTAATTTCAAGTATTTCCAGTATTAACTAGTGTAATATGTTTAATAACTGATAAGGGAAACTAGAAAATTGTATTATTAAGTGTAATTTGAAAAATCAAATTTTACCGTTTACCGTTAGAACCACCTTAAAAGTATCTTAACAGATTGACATCAGAGATGTCGTTGACTTGAACGTATTTCAACTATAATTCTGCACATTTTAAGGCAATTAAAATAAATTGCAAAACAGTATAAATATTATAAACAAGGAAATATGTGTAAGCCTGCTTTAAAAACATACGTTACGATTTTGCAACTGGATATAAAATACGTGGTGTTGATGTTATAAATTTCGTATAAATTGATTTATTGTCCGCCAACACTACTGTATTTTTTGCTTGCGTGTAGATTTGTTATCGTGGTTCTTTATATCGGTAAGACATATACCCCTTGGAAATATAATTTAATGCACTTTACAATAATCCCGCGAGAATTTATAGCGTATTATTATTTATTTATTGTATATATGTATATATATACATATTTCAACTGTTTATTTATTGCCCCGTTTTTTCTTCTTAACGTTTCAAACTTCCTGGACTCGTTTCTTGTTTGTCCCTTTTTCAATAAAAAACAACGAGGTGTGAGTGTAAAAAATTCTTTTGTTTTAAAAAAGTGCAAATGAAATGTCCACTTGTTGCAATGAAAAGTCAGTGATTTGAAACAATGTGCTGAGAAAAAAGGACTTATAATTACCGTGACAACGCTATAGCCATGTAAAATATTTGCCGAACAGTAACAGTACGATGATTTTGTTTCGGATTGCTGAAGAAAAAATTTTTTTCTCAATCACAATAATGTCACGTTAGTTTTTAATGTTCTTTGTTCACTACCGCCGGTAAGATTAGAAATAACATAATCTTTCTTTCACAGTTTTCCACTAAATACAGTATACTTTTACGAACGCTATAAAAATGTAACTTCGAGCGTGACTTACTACAAAATACGGACATTTCAGAATAAGACATTGAAAGTCACAACTTTTTTTTCGTTATATAAGTACAGCATAATCTCGTATTATCGTAATATCGTATTATATACCAACTACGATTATTAAGGTTTTTACAGAGTAGGAAATTTTAATCTGTCTGTAGTTAAAAAAATTCAGGTTTTCATACATTTTCTTTTTAATACTGTTCCGTGCTTTTGCATTGTCGACGAGATTTACCAAGTCTTTATCCCGTTAAAAAATAACGAACGTTATTCTCTTGTTATCATAAGTATATTTTCTATTCTGTTCTAATTATTCGTATTTTTCATAACATTTTGGCCTCGTGATTACGGCTAACGATTGTAGTAAATGATTGATTGAATCAATTGATGATTTTTTATTGAAACGTCCACAATTAATATTTAGAATCACTAAATCAATCAACTTCGTCGAGCAATAGATTAATTAAAATCTTTCAACATATATTTCATAGCTACTACAACAAAGGTTTGTAATAACTATATTTCGGATTGACAACAATCATCGAAGTCCAACCATATGATTAAAATTCCTTGTACAATGCAAATTTTTATCAATCACGCAAAGCTACAGAATCAAAGACCTTTCAACACTAACCTACTGAATCGTTCTTGAGATTTGATCGAGATAAAAAGAAAGCATAAATTCTTCGTGGAAGAGAGACCCAGTAAAAGGTTGGCGCTTGTAAAGCGGACTTCTCGCCATTGAAAAATTCAGCTCGAAACAAGGCCGGTCGGAGCGACGATTTTCCCTCTTCTTTTTCCCTTGTTCCTTTCTTCGTTTTTTTAGCGGCCGATTTCGGCTCGTCTCTCGTTTCCACGTCCGCGTATTCGTCACAGTCGGAAAAACCGCCGTCCTTTCCGTCAGAGCGCGCCCGGACAAGAGCGCCAGCATATTTCCTTTCGAAATCGAGTGTTGCGTATTGTAACGCCAAACGGGACTTTGAAGTATCTCGATCTAGTCGTAATAATAAACGAGCGATAAAAAAGATTTGCCGCGGCGGCAAGGGAACCACCGTTTGTCGCGGCGCGAGTGAGCGAGCGAACGCGTATTTACGATCCGGGCTATCGGGCCGCGATCTCGGCCGTTGAAAACGCTCTGCATATTCGTTCTAAGCAGCGGAATTCCGCAAGCCGCTCGTCAACGTGATAATTATTGAAACGCGTGGTTTGCGAGAGGCGCCGCGTCGATCCTCGCCACTCTTTCATCTCGCTCCCTCGTCTTTATTTACTTTCAAACACTCGTTACCGCACGGCGTAACGGAATTGAAACGCTCGCAAGGCATATGTTTAGCGCGGTAAAAACAATGGCTTGTTACTTTTTATTGACCGTTCGTGGCCGATGGCCCGTTTTATCGTGCTTTAATTTCGATGATTTCGAGGCGAGTGAGCGACCGCGCGTCTTATTTGTCGCCTTGCTTGATTAATGGAACCTTTGAGATCGTAACAATCAAGTCCATATTGGAACGAAACATTTCATCTCCATCGATCAAATACTGAAGTAATTTTATTAATTTTCGGTTTTTATTTCAGCTTTTTTATAACACGTGCTTGCGAAGTATCACTTCCCACATCGGGCGAAAAGTGATAATTTTTAGCCCTTGAACGGCAAGATTACCTTTTTCTTGCTACGTGACTAATTTATCTTTGAAGGGTTGAGCCAGTACATTTCAAATGATTTTTTTTCATCGTAAAAACAGGAAAATGACATGGTTTAATTTCTTTTTTCCTCGAGAAGTGTCGTTTTTCGTGCAAATGTGACGAAATATAATGTTCCTTCTCAGGGGCAAAAAAGTGGATCGTAATTCTCTCGAGAGGATGAAAAAGTAATTAATTCAAAAAAATGTCATGCGTAAAATAACGTACAATACCATAAAGTAATATTGACCAACGTTATTACTTGTTGTTACTCGTTACATTGACCTTCTTATCTTTTTCATACTCATTTGCAATTTTCAAAATGTGTTACGCCTATTTGTACACAACGCCGAGCGTGGAGAAAAAAAGCAAAAAGGTTTTTAAAAACGGCAAACCGATCTTCGTATCGGAAGCATCTGCTGGTCGATGGTTGCGCATTTGCGGTAACAAGTAGCGGACGGCAGATGAGTCCAAGCAGCATGACGTGCGCGCGAGCGCGTCGAGGGTGTTTGCGTCCGAAAATGCATCAGCGCCGCGACTGGCCGAGATAAGTGTCGTTCGTCTAACTGTAGCTCGTGTTTTACGTTCGACGATCCGTAACGCACAAATACGCTCATATAGTTTTCTTCGACTATGTAATTACCCCGGGTAATGTAATTGCTACGTACGTGTGCTCATCAACGTATTCCTTTAGACGCGATCACTGGTATTAACCAGCAAAATTGCACGCGATGCAAATGTGATATATGTTTTTCCGAGAGGCACGGATTAGCATATGAACTAGATTGCGGCAGTGATTCGATAAAAATGTCTTTACTACGGGTCTCTTGCGACTTCGCTTTTACATGAAATTTGTTATAAAGTTCAATCTTAGAATAATCTTTTCGATATTACAGAACAAAAGCATTTATTAAATTTATTGCAGATATTTATTGAAAACTTTGATGTATACTTATTTTTTTTATATACGTAATACGTTTATTATGAAAATGTATATGAAATTATAAAACAATCAGATTATGGAAAGTGTATAACATTTTCATTTTTTAATGAAAAGTGAGGCATTATACATATGTATGAAACATATACTTTCGTCCATGCAGGATCAACTTTGCCAAGTTGGCTGTTTCAATTACATCATTTTCCCCTCGCATGCATCTCATAAAATACGCAAGAAACGACACGTAAGAGAAATGTTACACAAGCTGATTTTCACATAGGAAACGACTTTGCCTCGGTTCTCGAAACATTGACACGCATCGGTCTGTCGGTCAATATCACGGCCGAAGCGCAGGACCTCGCGGCGGAAAAGTTGACCCGCTCGGCCGTTTGACGTAACCACGCACTTTCACGTACGACGCGCGACGCGAGCGTGGCTGTGTGCGTGCCGCTCGGGCCCCTGCGGCGGAACGGGCTGCACGCAACCCGCCGCGCGGCCCGTAAATCACTCGCAGCGAACAGTTAATCCGCGTCAAAATCGGAATAAAAAGCCGCGCCGTTTTCACGACCGCGTCGAATCGTAACGTGAGAGAGTAATTGACCGGCCTGGCGATCGCTGCCTCGGATTCGGGTTTAGGCGCGGTTCGTCCGGCATCTGCCCCGGCGGTCCAGTTTTTCCGACGAAAGTTTTCACGACATTCGCAAAGGCGGCCGCAACGTTTACCGTCGATAGTAAAACGAGCCGTTTTATGCCGCTTAATTTGACTTTATTGCTCGGCGATTCGAGCGAAAGTGTTGTCGGCGAGCTCGTTTTTTCCTTTATCGATTTACCGTCGAGATCATTTCTTTGGAAGTTGTACCTTTTTTTCGAGTTCTATTTAAGAATATATTTCATGGAGAATGAAAACGTGTCAAAATGTCTTATAAATATTTAACTTAAAATAGTTGTTTTCTGATGACAAATTATATGATGCTGAGTTCATTAAAAATATTGGAGTTATTTTTTATGCACTTTTCTTTAGAGAACGAAAGTAGTTGAAACGTTTCATAAACGTTTATTGTACATCTTGAAACAATTAGAGCGCCAACGATTAAATATAAATTTTTTTAGTTTGAGTTTGTTAAAGACTCGTCGATTGCATTGACAAATGGTTACGTAGATGTTCTCAGATTGGAACGCAAAGTTATTTTACATATTTAAATATGAAAAATGAATTGTATAAATAAAGCTTGGAGGTATGTACACCGCGTTTCCCAATTAATGTCTCGGTCGTGAAGCGTCTTTTACGATCACATTTTTCATTCGGACTGTAATTTGTGCCTGCACGACGAGGAAAATGCGGCCGACATATTTTACAGACAGAAAAAACATTGTGAAGAAAAATTGTAATTTCGACAAATCGTTCTCAATATTTCAGATTAAACAAATTAATAATCGTTATAATTTATGGCTTGTATCTTTTGGATAAATGTGAACTCGGCTTTTTGAGTTATATATGTAAAAGTTATATTTTTCAATATAACAATATCCATGCATGTAAAATATTATATCATTTAAAATATACAGTACACCCCTAATAATATATAATTAAATACAAATTTATATTAATTAATTTATTCATAATTGGTTGCAATTAAAAATTGTTTAATTATCCAGCTAATAGGTCGCGTACCTTAATTGATGAACAAAGGACTAGAAAAAGTGAATTTAATAATGACACAGTAAAATCAATAACGACCTCACTGAATTTTATTACAATCATCGTAGAATCTACGGTGTCATTGTCAAATTTACTACTTCATTTTCTCAGGAAGTACCGTAGGTTTTGATTTGAATTTTCAACGGTACCGTTAATTAAAACAATTTATATCACACTCAGCTGAGAGAAATTTTCCCACTATATCAATCAAAATTGTTACGTGGAGGAAAAAAGTAATATTTCAAATAAAGTACAGTAAAACGAAACGGCATGTGCCACGGTAGAATGTGACGTATTATAAAAATATTATGCAGGAATTGGCATTAAATTTATCTTTCAAAAATGCTGAATCATGAATCAAACTGGAATAATAATTCGTCAAAATTACAAAATTTTGAGTGAAGAACTTATAAATTATATAAAATTTAAATAGGTGTAATTCAAATAGGTGTATAAAGCGACTGTAATTCGAAAAATAAAAATCAAATGTAGTTTAACCGGATTCGATGGGGCATTATAAATAGAGTAAAATATTTGACGAAAAATTTCGGTGTGGCAGTTTTAAAAAACGATCGATTGTAATATTTGCACCACGTAAAGGGTTTCGTCACAATGAGACACTTTAAATGCAACGTGACCGTTTGATATACATTGGATGTATGCGCTTGAACGGCTTATTGTGACGGAACTGTAAGGGTACTTGGACGGTGAAACTGCGTCGGCTTGGGTGGGCGCATGTGTCGGCACGGCATTCCTTGAGCGTTCACCACGCTAGCGCATTTACGACCGCATCTCGCAATGAAATCGTCTCAGGAATGTAGTGCAGGCCATCCCCCAGCACTTTCACGAAATCCACGAATATAGGCTCGCCCGTTATGAAAATTAATCGCGCGAATTTCGCGGCAATCGCCGACCTGAGTAGCTTTACACTTTTGCGCCCGCCATAAATCAAAACATTTTTTCGCTCCGTATACGTCGGCTGCGTCGTTTCTCAACGGCCAGCGAAATTGCCAGCGGAAAATGTAAATTTTTTCGCTCACTGCACGTAAGTGCAGATACGAATGATCAAACTTGAAAATAGAATACAAAATTCACCCTCGTTTCGACAGTTTTCGTTTATCGGTATTCGTTGAAATAC
The DNA here is from genome assembly GCA_022817685.1 of Aradophagus sp. ZL-2020. NCBI lineage: Eukaryota > Metazoa > Arthropoda > Insecta > Hymenoptera > Scelionidae > Aradophagus > Aradophagus sp. ZL-2020. Next base: position 12,266 of record JABFOV010003940.1, read on the forward strand.
CAGTTCGATAAAATACTTTAAAATACCATGAAATATTGTAAAAACTGTGTATTGAAATTATTTGGTTGTTTTCCTCCATAGAGTGGTGTTATTTGGTCCTATTTATTGTAGTTTATTTTTGACGACCGTTTAAAAATTCATGATTGCCCTCTGACACTTAATTAATTTTTCAGTTTATTGCTATTTCATCAATCCCACTTTATAACTTTTCATCAATCATTTTTATCTCAAGAACTCGTCGCGATCACTTTAATCCAGCTTGATATGCTTAATTACAGACAATTTTATCGCATGCAATGAATTATTTCCTCTTGTTTATCTCCTTTCATCCTTCGCGATTAATCTTTTCATTTGTTTGACGCACAAATGATTATTTTCATTCAGTTGTTGATTAATTTTGTCAGCTTTTAATGAAAAATAATTACGTTTAGCAATTTAAATTACAATAATCAATTGGATAATAAATTAATTTTTGAAAGTTGCTCGAATTCAGTTTCATCTCTGCAATCACGAAAACAGCCAATCGAGACTATTTAGAGTATTACCGTTTTCGGTATAACTCGTTCGTAATTTAAGGTTATTATCACGTATTCAGGTGTCCGGTAATTATCTTCATCGATCCTGCAACCGTCTGCTCGATTTACCGTTATTTTATGCACGATAAACTTTTTTTCATTTTTAATTGAATGTTGTTAATTCGTAAAATAGTTTGCGAATTCGTGTCTCATCCGGGATAACAGCTGGAAATTATATTGACGTTGCTTGTCAGATTTAATCAGCACTCGAAGTCTTTGTTTCGGCTATTAAATCTCGTTTTTAACGAGCTGATTTGTGGCAATTAAATTTATAACCTTATCATATGGCAACTCTTTATTGTTCATCTGATGAACGTAAATTTAATTTCAAAACACCAAAATACACAACAGTAAGGTTACTATTAAAATAAATTGCAAATAAAAGTACGCCAACAAAACTGTTTATTGTATAGTATACTTAAATTTTTCGTGCTTTGTTGTAAATCTTACGTTTTATAAATCTTTTTTGTTTTATAAAATATTTTCAACTTTATATCTAATGAGAAACGATTTATAAATCAATTTTCAATTTTCATTTAACGATTACAAATCGATTTTCATCGATTTGATTATCAAATACATAACAGTATAAAAACATTGATCAATTTGGAATAATGACATCTTACTTTTGTAATGGAAACAAGCAGATAATCGTAAATCATCGAAATCATGAGAATCACTGCCAGCGCTATTTTCGTAAGCCATGCAACAGTTTTTCATGTTTTACCATAGAGATAATTAACTGATAAAAAGTAACGTATTACAGTTGGCGTTTTTCGCGACAATTCATTCTCACATTATTTTTCGCCACTTCATTAAACTTTTTGCACGTGTTACTTTCGAAAAAAATACCATGCAATTCATTTCAGCCATCGGTGGTTTTCATTGAATATCGTAGCTGGTTATTTTGCCAACGAAAAGAGCAAAAGTAGCGCGTGACCAATTCGAACTTGAAGCCACATCTCTCGAACGAAAGCCGCTCGAGTTTTTCAGTTCATGGTATCGCTTTTCGTGAATTTGTTCCGGTTCATTCAATGTCGAGAGACGATTTTTGTAGAGAAAAACAAAATGGAAAAAATACACCAGACTATTTTGTAGACACGAGCAAACTCGAAACGCGATTCTTCAATTAATCGCAGTAAAAAGTGGTGGGATCAATTTGTCTTTACATCTATTTTTTCAAACTCTTATTTAGATTTTGATATCGTTAAATGGATAATCAGTGTCGCGAGTTAGTTTTAAAATATATGTTAAAAAGAATGATTTCATAAATACATCAAAATTAAATTTTTCTGAAAATAACAAATACAATTTATATCTATTCAATACAGTAAAAAATGTATGCAGTTTTGTCAACGGCCTTTTAAATGATAATAAGTTCAGTATCTGCGATGATGATCGGTAAAAAGTGCATAGAAGAAGCATTCACAAGGTAAAGTTGCAGGCCCCTCTTACACTGTGCCTCAAATTCAAAATAAAAAATGTTTCAAAGGAAGCGAAGACCAGGAACCTAGCGCGCAAAAAGCAGCAACGGTTATTGCTACCGAGGTAGAAAATGTTGCGAACCACAAGCTTTGGAGAAAAAATGAAGACCTACCTGCAATCTTTCAACCACCGAGTAAGAGATCCCGGCAAGTAAAAGTCGCCGTGCAATTATCTAGCTGGCCAGTAATTCCTAAGACAAGCACCAAAAATGGACAGAGCTCATGGTAGCAGCAATTACTGACAGCCGTCAATTTTTTACCCCCAAGTCAAAAGCAGCCTTTGCTTTTCATATTCGTATCCACCTCTTTGTTGCTTCCTCCTACGTATATCCAGTCGGAAGAGCGAAGTATATGGAACACAAACATAGGTCGGCCTTCGCAATAACCAGTTGTGGCTATTGAAATTACAGGAAATGCGAAAAGGAGTTCTGCAGCTGAACTAACATCAGGTGCTTGCCAACAGGGTGGACAGGGGAAAAAATGGAATTATATAACTTAAATGATTTTGCATGCGTGCGCTGTTTGCGAACCATCGAAGTCAAGAAGTGATTAACAGAAAGAGTTCTTCGACTTGTAAAAATATAATTTCTATTTGGAGAGGCTTCATTAAAATCAAACTCGCTGTCTTTGCCGACTAAGCTGATTTTAGTTTGCCTGCCGCCATCCTACCTG
>JABFOV010003941.1:0-14995 GCA_022817685.1 Aradophagus sp. ZL-2020
GAATTACGTTGATGAAAGTGAATTTATCGTTGAGTTTGGGAGCTATGTTAAACGCACGCAGGAAGGTTGCATGTAAAGCGAGTAGCAGCGAGCACTATCAACGTATAAGTAACGTTTAGTATGTTAATTTTTGCGAATAAAATGTAAATTCATATGTGGGAGAAAAAGTAGGCGCGAATTTACTCGGTATGTAAATGCACACTTATCATTCATAGAATTTGTACACAGCAAGTGAAGGGGGAAAAAACTTATTAAACGGGGGAGTTTTTCCCTTGTTTTGCTTCCCAGTTTTTTGTTTCCGTCTTTCAAGATGCACTTCGTTACATGCGTATTAATTTTATAATACATCATGTGCAATTCCCGAAATGTAATTTAAAGAATTGATTGACAAAATCATCAATCCACATATTTATATGTAAATTTTTAATATTTTGAATGATGGTTGAGCGCGGAGTTCACGTAGTGAATAAAAAAAACATTAAATATTGAATTTCATTCTATAATTGAACTTTTTTTTAAATATACCGTCGATACTTTTGTAGTCGATATCCTATCTGAATTCAACGGTTTCTATTACGAAAAAATTACTCTTTTTTTGAAATTTATTACATTTTCGAAAATAAAGAGCAATTTTTGAACGAAGAGGGAAAATTGTGAAAATGATCAATTACAAGGCTTTGAATTATTACACTGTAAAATCAAGTGTCTAATTCTGAGACATTTTTTGTGATTGAGACACTTTTGGCGTCTCAAACCTGAAATTGGTGTATCGTGATTTTTGCAATTTATATAATTAATTCGCAGTAACGGAATGCCAACATCTTTTCGAAAAAGGTAAATTATAACTGAAATTCGTGTCATTAACTTTAACCACGGTGTAACGTCGAATCATCATACTCTTTAATTTTAATGATCCTAACTGTGCCATCTCAGATCCGCGCGAAGTCTAATTAACGAAATTGCACATTAATTTGAACTTTTACCGTTGAGTTATCGCGCGCATTGTAAATTTTCGAGCGCCTCCCACCGCGGCGACAGGATTACACATTTATGATGACGTTGCGCGCAGTATCATTATCCGGCGCCGTGCAACAATTCGCCCTTAAACCAAACTCAATCGAACGTATTAATATGACATTAACGTAATAATCACAAGCTGCATAATTAACCGTCTTAAATAAATCTTAAATCATTACGATCTATGAGCGTCAATAATTAACAAACTTCCTTCAAACTACGTGAATTTAGCTCGTGGCACAAAGTGAAGAGATGTGAAACGAAGCCATCCAACATGTAGATGTATATATATCGGATACTTGTATAATACAATTTTTGTCAGACAAAAGTATAATGAAAAATTAATGAAAAATTCGCTAGTAATTTTGCACGTACTTAATATAAAAGTGAGAACTTGTAAAAGTTGTTCTGCAAGGAATGTGTATAAATTGAAAAAAGAGATATCAAAAATCATATTAAATAAAGAAATAAAAAAAAAAAAAAAAATGATGAAGTTGTCTAGCAAACGTGAAATTGATATTTTCTAATTGCAACCAAGTTTATAAAGAAAATTGCAATAGGTTTGTTTTTTTATTCAAAAATTGTATGAATATTTTCACGTAGTAAATTTCAAACACATAATTTATTTTTTCACTTTTCAAATCCAACTCTAGAGCATTCATTTTCAACTGAATTAACGCGTATATATACTCTAATTGAATTTTTTTGTTCTTAATGGCTACATTAACAGTACTTATTCCGTTTTCTCCGCGTTGGCTTTATTAAACACAGACGCGCGAAATTCAAAATTCCTGACAAAACGCCACTCAGGATTTTCGTGCCGATAGCAAGCAGAGAGAAATAATGGTCGAGAATATCTTTTTAATCACCTGCTCCACCACATGCACACTCGTATGCTCGGGCAAATACCCGCGTGCACACGTACTCGGCGGCGCACGCATTCTCGCACGCAGAAGTCGGTCTGTCTGAGATAAAGGGCCTCGGCGAAGCTGCTACGTTTACAGAACCACGAGTTAGATATAAGATACAGCGTCTTACAAGTAAGACGGAATTTATAATTTTATTCTTTGGCGAAGAGCAAACGAAAAAGGAGTAAATTACATTTTTAGCCATAGTCGAGGAAAGTATAGTTTGTGCAAGGATTAAGACAAAGGTGACGTCACTTTTCAAGTGCTATCATATTTAACTTTTTGTGAGAAATATTTGTAAAATAATTTGGAAAGTCTTTGAAATAATAGAAATATGTGTTTATATCAAGGAGAAGAATTTTGTTAGCACGATTTTGTTAATTATCTATTGTTAATTACTATTTAAAATATTGAAACTTATTGAACTTTATTTCAAAATTATGTTGTATCGCGTGAATTTATGTTTGAGATTATTGATTTTAAACATTTTTTCAAATGGATTGACAAAAAAAGAGTATATTATTAAGTACATTATTTTCACGTTTGACATAATATTTTGGTTGCTCGAAGATTAACAAAACCATTTTGTCAATATAATTGTGTATAAAAAGTAATAACTTGATTAGTAATTTTTCCAAATTCTATGCAATATTTTCACAAATTCATAGGAAAATTACATATTGTCCTATATTACAAGCTCTCATAACATTTTTACACAAACTTCGTAAAATTGTCTTTATTTCCACAACATCTCATTTTACACCGACTGCCATTGCCAATTTCTGACGATCGACAATTTATTCCTTTTTTCGCTCTAAATTTTCTACAAAGAAAATCGCAAAACTCAACGATTCTTGAAACTGAAAATTGTCCTGCGACACTGTTGCCGTACTTCGCCTCTCTTTCGTACATAATTTCAATATACCTAACCGAACGTAAACATCAACACATCACCACATACATTACCCTACCCGTCACACACACACACATTGCCAGCAAAATATTTCCTTCACGTCTGACCCATATACGTACAACATACGTGCCATTCACGGACCATGCATTCTTTTTTCCCCTCCCCGTTTTTATAACAAAAATAAGCCGTCAGATCGGCAGGCCGTCGGCTTCGCGGGGAAAAACGACGGAAAGCGCGAACGTGACATTGTCGCGCGAAACGCCCGGTCGGTTTTTGCGCGAGTGGCCGGGGAGGCGCTCAGGGCCGGCTGATCTCACGTGGAGCGCTGCGGTGCATTAGCCGAGGAGGCTCGAGCCCCACCTGGCGGCGCGCCGACCGGCCCGCTGGTGGGGCTCGGCAACGTCGGCGCTCGGCCGCGTGCCGGTGCGCGCTCAGTCTCGCTCAGTAGCTCGGACGCGCCGGGTCGCCACGCCGGCCCCGTTTCCACGTGTCAAGCCCCGAGGTGCGCGAGTGTTGGTTTCGAAAATCGCGCGCGGCCCGCGAGCCGCCGATCGCGAGCGCGCTGAGACCGCGAGTCAGTGGCCCGCGCATGCTCGGATGGTACAGTGTTGCGAATGATACAGTGTTGCCACGCGGCGAGTCACTTGGACGAAGCGCGCGCCTTGAATTACGCCTTGGATTACCGATCGCCGGCCGAGTTTCGCGCTTATGAGGTGGGTCCCGGCGTTTTCTTTAGTCTTCTTTCTTCGGCTACTGCCCCCCCCCCCCCGCTCCCCCCACGCCGTCTGGATCCCCGTGCCACGCTACAGATGTTCTTCGGACAATGGAACAACGGTTCACGCGTCGAGAGGGACTGCTCCGGTCTACCGAGGAGAGCTCGCTGCCAGTTCCGAGTTCGCCATGAAAGGAACCACAGGAAAAGAACAGGATTTTTCAGGCTTTCGGGCCGAAGCCGAGAGGCGAACGAACCCACGATCGGAGAAGGAATTCTCGTGGTAGAAAACGGCAGACTGTTCTGGGGAGACGTTGAATCGGGCGTGTCGTATCGATGTGGATTAACTCGTGGATGTATGGATCCGAGTATGGATTTAATCGAAGCGTTGGACCGAGTTTTTTCCGTGCCCCGATTGGTTATGGGACTTGGTTATTTGTTCCACTCCGACTGGAGTTCTTTATGAAAATTGTCAAGAAAAGTGTTCCAAGAGCGAACCGAGATTCGACAAATTATTCGAAAACAATGTTTGTCACGTATTTTTGCTATACACGCTATTCACAGTCGATACCTTTGTCCGTGCAACCAATTTTGGGACACGGTTGGTTAAATTACTTGTACCTGAAACGTTAATGAAATTCGTGAACCACTACATCTTTCGTTTCTGTTAGATTTGTTACACTACAAAAAACAGTGTCTCGTTTTGAGGGACTATTGATGTCGTATCAAAAGTGTAGCAGACATAATACGCCGGACTTTTAAAAGACTCGAGTATTTCGAACGTATCTTTAAAGTGTGACGTCATGGCTTAGATGTGAGCGAAGAAATACCATGAAGTGGTCAACGAAAATGATACGTTTGACAGATATCAACTTTGTATAACAATGTTATCAAATTCTACAAATCCTAAGTTATTTTTGAAATAATAAGTGGTATTACGTCTGGTCCATAACGTATCTTGATATACTTATATATGGAATACTATGTATGAAAATATACATGGAAGTTAGTATGGACCACTTGATTCATTCGTGAATAAATGAAGATTTTACACCAGGACCATACATCCACAATGTCATTTTTGATCAAAACTCAAAGTGGAAATAACTTTCCTACCTCTGCACTACAAAAGCAGACGTCTAGTTACTAAATATTTTTATGAAGTATGCACAAAATGTGTCTTGTAAGTAAACATCTTTGGTGTTTTTCTTACGAAAATGTTTAGTAACTAATAACTTTTTAAACATTTGCTTTTGCTGAGTGAATGAGAAACTTGTAAATTGTTTATAAAATCGAAAGGGACGGCTCCGACGGAGAAAGACACTTGGACGGGGACACGGTGACGGAGTCACGGAGCCACGGAAAGTCCCGATTCGGGCATTTCGTGGGCAGGTTGATAGGAATGTGGCCGGATGAATGAATAGCGGCCTCGGAGGGCTCGCGTGGGTGCGCGGCGAAAAAGCTGTTTATGAGTAATTACAGGGAGTTTCGAATGCTGCGATCCGGTTAACGGGCGCTTCGGCGACACTTCCGGTTTTCGCATCGACGGAAAGCTTTGTTGTTGATGCAAAACACCTATGCGATTGCAACTGCACTGCTGCGGCCGAAATTTAACGGACGAAATGAGAACCACTGACATAGACTGTTACGGTAACAGTCTAGACTGTGCATTCGTCTACCGATTTTATAACGCTGCTCCGCTATAACGATTACGCGACTTTCGCAATGAAAGCAGAAGAATTTGCAATGTAACAGTCAAGACTGTACGGTCGTAGACTGCGATTTTTTACAGTGTTTTCCTCGGTGTGAAAAAAAAAAAGAGAGAAGAGGGACAAAATGAAAAATGGGATTTTCATGCACCCGGAAATGGTTATCTGCGTCCGGGCAGAAACAAAACTAATGGGGATTTGTGTTAAAAATGGCGAATATTTTGCAATTTCAGTCTCAACATTTCTATAAAATAAATATTTATAACGAGGAGGCGAAAAAGCTTGACGAACTGGTTCAGCGGCGAGCGTTCGAGTCGGCAGCTTTACTCGTACAATTATCTCGACTTATAACGGGAAAAAAGTATAAATGCAGATATTGCTTGCAAGTTTGCCGCGATTGTTGGGGAATCGTGAATTAAGTGATATGTGTAGAAACGATGAATGCATAAATGATAACGTGTGACGTTTATAAACAAGCCCGATGGGGGAAACGGGATAAACGTTTGATTTTTGTTTCGTGACTATGGCTTCGTGTATTGCAATTAGGAAATGCTTCTGCAACCTGTTGTGAATTTTCGTACATTTTCGAAAAAGAATAACGTCAAGATTTTTTTTTTCAAATAGTTGATAATGTTGATTGCAGTGATTTTATAAACTGTAAAACTTATATTTATGTATCTTTTGTTAAGTTTCGTTTCTTTCTACTTTTTTAATTCTTCTAATTATTGTAAAACTTTATTATAAAATATAGATTGATTACTTTAAAATTATAATATATAAATATTAATTTCATGACGACATTATAAAATATGTTTAAACTCTTTCTTTTGCAAATGCATATACAGATGCACACAAGTGCATAAACAAATGTACATACGTATTGAAGTATCACGGCCGGGATTTTGTAAACAAATATTTATGTAAGTGTAAAAAGTATACACGACAGGTAGATGAATGGCCCTCGATAATGTTATATTGTTTGAGTTGCCGGTTATAAATACAGCTTTGGTGTCGGAACAGGCCAAGAAGGTACAAAGTGGACTTGTTATTTTTATGACATTTCTTCAACACCTGTAAGCTGTTTTGTAAGGTAGCAAACAATGTGAGAAATTGCAGCAGATGTTTCTGTCTAAAAGCAACACGTTTGCTGCGACGTTGTACGTTTTCACAAATATTTCGTCCGCGTCTGTACGCTAAATACAAATACAAATTACGCAGTCTCATTAAATTTCATAGGCGTTTTCTCTCTCTTTCTCTCGAACCTAAACGACTGATCTTTTTATCTCATTACAAGACAAATAATGATGAATATCAATTCCGTTACAAGCGTTTAAGCGCCGGTTAAAGTAAAAAGCGTGTTACTGAAATATTTATGCCGTCTTCTTTTTCTTTGTTCTTTAATCAAAAATATCTATGGCCTGGAAACGTTTGTTTTCATGATTGTGAAGTTTTCCACGTGGAAATATCCACACAATACAAATTTTGAAAAAATTAAATAAAAATGTAAAGTGACACAAAAAAAAAATGTAAGATGACAGTATGTATTTAAAATCTGCTTGAATTATATGTATGTACTTAGAATTTATTGTTAAAATATACAGCAAATTTTTTCAAATATTTCAAAAGTTCGAATCGTGTGGATATTTCCACGTGGAAATCTTCAAACACATTAGTTTTTCGCACCTTCGATGAACGGTTATTATCAATCGTGAATTATAAAAATTTTGATCAAATATATTAACGTGGCACAGTTTAGGTACAGTACTCGTAACACGAATTAGTTTGGAATTCTAATAACATTACAGACACTTGTTCTAAAGACATGAATAAAACATCGTCAATACGTCATTATGACTTGAAATGGACGTTGTTAAATTCGTGAAGAGATGTTGAATAATTTATAAGAGACATTAAACGAAAGATATATAGATAGTTTTAATACAAATTTTTAATTAAAGTCCGCAAGATGTTAAATTGATGTTAAATGAACGTTAATATTTCAGTTTTCGAATTATTGGATGACTTTGGTTATGCAATAAATATATTGTTATGGCGTTATGTGTTAAATATTGAGCATTATATATTGCCCGGGATAACGAATCGTAAAAGTAATAATTTGTAACGATGCTTTCTGCATCAACACTCGGCATCGATTACTACTGAATTACACAACTTTTTTGTTATAAAGATTGCTAAATTTATGGTGAAAGCTTTGTTTTGCAGCAAAAGTTATGAAAACTTTTATGAGGTATTGTACGACTATCTACAAACATAAATGTAATCACAATTATTCTTTTCATTATATTACAATTTTTTTGAATTTCATTTATATACACATAAATAAAAATACACATATTTGTATAAATATATATACAAATATATATTTAAATCAATTAATAGAAACAAATTAATTGACATAAATTCGACTACAACTCTTTCATTATAAATGTAACAATTTTCATTTTATAATGTTTCTCAACGCACTATCGAGTATTATAATCGGCACTACCGAGATTTTCGTACGTTTACACTGTACCCGAAACAAATTCACGAATTTCTAATAAAATATTAACCCGCGGTCTTTTGTTCGCGCAACCCGTTGGTAATCAATAAGCGATTATTCACATTACACGCGTTCTCGGTGCAATTTTTTATTATTAAAAAAGGGTAACGGCAATAACTGTATACAAGGATATAAAAGTGATGAAGTGGAAAGCGTGTGTTTAAATATTCATAACGCGCGACGTGTATGCTTTTTTTCTACCTCTCTCTCTCTCTCTCCCTCTCAGTACTAGGGGCATCGGTATTAATTCATTATCGAGCCGAAAAAGAAGAGCGCGCGGCTCGACTGAAGCGCAATTAAACGGCGCCCAGTTTTCCGCGATTCGAAAATTAATACCGATCGCGGCCGACTGTCAATTAAATTAATTTCAGCGCTTTAAGTGCGCGAAAAAGTGTTATCGCCGAAATGCAGTCGGTTTGGTTTACGAGCGTAATATGAAATGCAGCCACACATGTAGCGCATTCCGATGTCTCGGTGAATAGCGTGCATCGGTTCTTTTCGCTGGAAAATCTTAACCTACGTAAGAACTCCATTACGTAAATGTCAAGTTTGAAAAAGTTCTTTGAATACGCATTAATGGCGCGCGAACAAATCGTGGAAGCGCGGTATAAGTAACATTTATATTATAATGAGATAACGCGATCGCAGCGCCGCGCCAAATGGAAGTTATTTGCAATTGTTTATTGTTTGGATTGCGCTTCGAATTTGACATTCATTTGCTGATACACTTTTTCGACTGTTTTTATAGATTGCAAACGGAGTCCGCTCGCTGCAAGTGGTTTATAAACATTCGATGTTGATATAATCGATGATGATGCGAAATTAAAAAAAGTTATGTCACTTGACGTATGCGGCAGGAGTAATTTTTATTGCATATAGTAATTTAAAAAGGTTACGTGCTATGTTTAATTTCACATGCAGATTAAGTCAGATTTAATTAGGCTTGCATTTGACTCAATCGGATTTGAAACTCAACGGATCTGTATTGAGTATGTTGATCGTAAATCAATAATTTTGCTTTTCATCAAAAACTCGATCGAAAAACTCGAACTTCAATATCTTTACTAATAAAACGATTTCTTCAGTTAGGTTTATTGACCCACTTTTGTGTTTACAATATAGACCTCTCTTTGTATATATAATTTTTGCAACAAGAGGAGTCCGCTTACTTTGAGAATAATTTACTTATTATAAACTGATCTTTTCAATTTTGTGTGTTCATATCACATATATTCAAATTACAACATTTTGGCCGTTGCATTAACGACATTTACACTGTAAAAAAAGAATGTAAAATTACACCAGATATCATGTAAAATTACAGTAAAAGTGTAAAAGCTAACCAATGAAATCGCTGCTTTTCAAAAGAAAGCAATTTCATTGGTTAGCTTTTACACTTTTACTGTAATTTTACATGATATCTAGTGTAATTTTACATTCTTTTTTTACAGTGTATACTTTCGTCGAGGTGAATCACTTAGTCACCCGGGTCGCAAACTTTTGCGCGCAACAAAAATTGTTCCGCTTACCGGAGCCTCTCGCGTTCCATTAAAATCCGTTAAATCAGCGGAAACGGAATTCAATGGTGCCAAGGGGAGGGGGACAAGTTCAAACAAAATCTCGGCCCCGTGAAAGGACGTCAATACAATTGAGATACTCGGAAGGAAACGCAATACCTCTTGGAAACATTTCGGTGTACAATTGAATAATGATTTTCGTACGAAACTGACGCACCGCGTTTCACGCTAAGCAGTTTATGTGCGATGTAAATTTCCCTTTCTAATTTTCGGTTATTAATTTGTCATTGAAAAGTAACTTTTTAAACTAGGACTATCACGACCGTAAAAAAAAAAAATTTTATTGTTATACAACAATTTTTTTTTAATATAAAAAGTACTATTTGTTTTTTCGCTTTATGAACTTTGAACGATTATTTCAATTCTAAATTACACAAACTTTATGAAATCTCGGAAAATTGACGAGCAACGTCTAAATATTGTTCCCCAAAATTTCATTAAATTCTTAAAATTTTGATTTCATGATGGTCCAACTTTGAATGAATGTATTCGAATCGCTTCTAGTTTATTTATTCGTGATTTCAATTTCACAATATTTTACAGCTATTTTGAAATTCCAAAAGGCGAATCGTTCGTCCAACAATCGGCCGTTTGCGATGAAAAAAGTTGTATCGATATTTTGTGATTTGTTTTTCCCGCCGCGCATATTTTCCGGGCCAACATAAAGTCGACGGCCAAAAAGTTCCTTCGCCGGGGTTACGTAAATCCGAATGGATTTCCAATTATTATATTTCATTCAAAATTTCCTTGAATTTCAATAAATGCGGTACGTACGCATCGCGCGCTACGATATTCAATTCATGTATCATAATAAAACTTCGATTCTGCCCCGCGTTATTTGAGAAATTTCAATTTTAATGCCTATTTTATGAACGCCTTTTGCTTTCCTTGTTTTAATAATACGCTTCCGAGCCAAAAGACGGACTTTCTTGCGTTGACGTATATTTAATAAACATGGCATAACTCTGAATAACCACCGTTCGATTCGATCGTGTTGTTTTTGTTGAGAAAAAACATTCCATCTGAAATTTGACTTTTTTCGTGATTGACGTGTAGTTTGCAAAATGTTATCTGGCAAAAAATTCATTTCAATCTTTTTCTGACCGTATCGCTACAGTGGCGACACATGTCGATACTTTGCCAACTTATTTTAGCTAGGGATTGACGATTTACATTTCGATAATCGATAATCGAATAGTTCCCTCGAATATCAAGTTAAGACATTTGAAGTTTTTGTACAAAAACTCGATATTTATTTACAAATTACGCGAAGTCATGGAATATAATAAAGAAGGAATAAAACAATTGTTTTAAATGTATCGCAAAAGAAATACATACAGTTTTCGTGATCAACGTTAAAAATAGCAAAAAGAAAAATAGGCGCTCGACAGTTTTTCAAAAGTTTCGTTTCATGCACGAAAAAAAGAAAAAAAGGCACTTTCAATTGCATGTTATTTTTTACCGAATTTGCAAGGCAATCGGCTGAATAATTCATGCATTGGACTGCTACTTTGTTGTTAAACCGCAACCAACATTTTTGCCAACGTATTCGTTATTAATTAAAATTCAATTTCGTTCGATCAAGCCGTTCGGGCGAGGCGCGCTGACCGACGAAGAAGCTCATTTCGTAACGTCAAACGCTGATGTATCAATTACCTGCACTATCAGCTTTCATAAGATTTAAAACTGACATTAGCGAAATTTCACTGTCACGGGCTCGCGAGCTATATGGCCGAGAATGCAGCAGACAGTTCTTTAATACCAAATTCGTAAGTGATCATTTTGTAATTTGGAGCGTAAATAAAGGTGGAGTAAATATCAGAAAAGTTTTCCAAATTTGGCCCCACGCGCATTGAAATAACCATATTGTTACCGTCTCGACATACATTGTAACAATTTCGTATAGTAAACTGCTTACGATATCATATCGTAATTAACTTGATCCAATATCGTTGCTATATTGTTTCATTCCGACCAATAATCGTAATGGAAATTTTACGATCCATATTGTACAGTATCGCTTTCTTAGTGTGCAAAGATGAAAATTTTTTGATATTCGAACAGTTCACACCGAGTTCATTCAATAATTCATACCGAAAATACGATACCGTACAACATGGATTGTGAAATTTGCTTATTGATCGAAATAAAGCAATATAGCAATGTCATTGACTGAAATTAGTTACGATATGATATCGTAACTACACTGAGAAAACCATATTGTAATCACCACAACATATATTGTAACGTGGACTATTTCATATAGTAAACTGTTTTCGATGTCATATCGTAACAACTTTCAGCCAATGACATTGCTAGATTGCTTTATTTCGACCAATCAGCATACTGGAAATTGTACAATCTGTACGATACATACTGTACGATATCGTTTTCTCGGTGTATATATAATATATATAATATTTGTACAATACTAGACCCACAGTTAATCCGGGCATGGTCTACATTGCTTTTGCAAACCACTTATACCAAAATGGTATAGAATGCTTGCAAAAGATATAGATGACTCTAGGCGAAATTCGTATGACATGGTTATTTACGACAAATTTGTCGAATTTTAATGACCATTTCCATTTGCAGCCTTCTGAAGCAATCTATTGAAAAACGTTGCGCTAATTCCTATATCACGCGAGCTATTTTGTTGTTCGGTCGGAAGCTCGCCCGCCGGCAAATAACTCAGAGACAGGTATTTAAACTTAAAACGAATTGCCGCGGTTATTTTTTCGCGTCACGTACAGTTTGCACTTGGAAGACAACGGCGCGATAATTTGCACGCGCGCACGTGAAATACACGCCGGATGCATTGTTTAGTTAGCACAAATACAAAATATTTTTTGTCCGCGTCGCGCCCGAGCAAAATTCGTTACCGGGTAACCCGACACGGGCATTAAACAGTTCGGGGCGAAGCGCGTTTCATCGCAAACAATTGCTGCTCGCATTAACATCATTTCTTTCGTACGTAGGCAGGTGTAAATGTTTCATCGCACATTGTAAATAATCACGTTAACTTGGCGATGATGGAACAAACAGCGCCGAGCGCGATCATTATAATATCGTTTCGCGCGCGCGCGCTGCTTTATTATTTATTTTATCACGGCGATCGCATTTTGATTTTCACAATGTAACCTTTCGCTCGCGATCCCCATCGCGAGCTGATAATCGCAATAAAATGCAATCTATGGCACAGTCCGCCGAGAGCATTAACGAAATACGAAATTAATCGAGGAGAGGCCGCGAATTTTGATCGTTTTTTCACGCGGGAATATTCGCTCTTGTTTGTTTATTTTTTTTTTTATGACTGAGTAAATTTATTTTAATTTAATGTAATAGATTCAATAAAATTAATTGCATCTTGGAGTTGTAAAAAGAGACGGTAGCTTGATTGACGATAAAATCTATTTTGATATTCAGCAATGATTCTTATTTAAATTAAGAAAAAAATGTCTTTAACCAAATGATTCGACATTAGATTCTTAATTTACCTTTAAAATTTTACTCATTTCTGAAAATAATTAAAAAAAATTATGCTTCGTCATGAAAAAATTATGATACAAAATGGTATTCACAATTTGCACTCATTATTGAACATTCATTTTGAAATAATTGTAATGATTAAATTATTTAAATGATTGGATTTTCATAAAATGGTCCAAAAAGTGGCTATAATCATTTGTTCATTAACAAAATATTGAAATTATTTAGATTCTTGTTTGTTATTATGTACTAATTATTTGATTATGGAATTTATTGTGGAACTCATTATTGGTTTGTTTACTCTGGCATATTCATTCATTAATGCATTTGTTCGGCAGTTCATTTGCCGTAACTTTTTCTAAACGCCCGCGCGTCACTCGTCGGACCCATCAGCGTTAATTTGCCGTTATCAATTTGCCGAAGTCCATATTTCGCCGGCGGGAAAATTTGTAACAGATTTCGCCGCGCGACGCTACCGCCGCTGAAATATTCCGCCCGGTCGTCGGCCGAACCGCAGCTTTTGTTCGCAGTATCGCGCGTCACGCTCGGCAAACTAATTCGTTCGTTGATATTAATTGAAAATGCGATCATTAATTTCGCTCGCGCAGATAATGCGCGTTGAAGTTTAATTGCGTTACAAATTACTCCGCGACGAGTTGCCGTTCGTGACGATTGCCGATTTGAAATTGGCGCCGGATTCCATTTGAGAGCCGCCATTTGTTACAGTGGGGGATAGACTTCTTAACTTTGTGAAAAAGTTCCGTACTCGTCAATTCTTCCATTAAAAAGTGTTTTGATTGATTTTCATTTTGAAAATCAATTTTCGTTGATCTCAGTGATCACAACAATCAATTCTCTTCAGAAAAAACTTCCATATTGACAATTCTACGCTTAAATAGTTTGATACCCCCACTCTCCAACTTCCTGAATCGTAAATTCTTCGCCTTTAAAAAGTACCATAATTGTCCATTCTCCCCTATAAATTTTTCATATCGTCGACCCCCCCCCTCCTCTTAAATGTTTCCCATTCATCGATTCTCTTGAAAAAATTCAATTGTCTTGAAAAAGTTCTTTAATCGTCGATTCTTTGCAAAAAAAAGTTTTCCATTTGTCAATTCTCCTTTTAAAAAAATTCCCTAGTCAGAGCTACCTGAAAATCCCCCAGTCGTCAATTATTATTTCATTGCTCCTTTTCGAATGTAATTATTTCAATGCAATTGTCTCGCGCGAATACGACCGACCTTTTTTACGCAAAACGGTCGACGAGAAACGATGAACCGCTACCGCGCGAATCTCGATGTCAAAGTTAAACGAAAAATCGAATTGTCGCGCAGAAACAAACAACGCGCAACGGGTGCCCAGTAATTACGGAAATGTGTAGCCAATTAAACCGGAGTACCATTTTTTTTGCTCTCGGCCGCGTTGTTTATCGCGTTTGTTTACGTTTGCGATCTTGCCGTGAGAAAAAGCGCGGGAAAAAGCGGGCTTAAAAAAAAGAAAGATAGCCGGGACGAAAAGTGTGCGGATTTCGTTCATTATCCGCGAAATCAGATTGCCGCAGTCGGAAACTATCGGGTCTATTTGTCGGATTAGTTTCTTCAGGCGTCCTCTTCATTATTCAAATCCCGCGGTTTAATAAACAGCTTGATAACCGCGTAAAGTTGCGTCGCCCGTGTTTCAATTTCTCGGCCTAATTTAATTATAAAATTTAATAAAGTTTTTAGCAGGGTGTTTGGCCCGCTTAACGGGATCTCGCGTTTATGGTCCATTTTGTCGCGCGTTACGGCGCGTTTGCGTACGTCGCGGTATCGACGCAAAAGAACGCGAAAACAATGGATTCGCGATTACATTAATGTCGCAATTGCTTCGTAACGAAAAGCGAATCACACCACTCGATAAATGAGTGATTTGAGTTTGGAAATTCGTTTAATGTTCATTTCTGATAATGAGTGCAAGTTAAGAGTTACTTTTTCAAAACATTTTTATTTTAATTTTTAACCTCATATAAAAATTTTATATTTTATGAATTAAAAAATTTCAAAATGGAGTTTCGTTGCTTGAAAACTTCAAATTTATAATGTATAATTCTTTCTGTATATATATT
>JABFOV010003942.1:0-14993 GCA_022817685.1 Aradophagus sp. ZL-2020
ATAATATATATATATATATATATATATAATAAACATATGTCAAGTATTGTCGAGGGAGAGGAAAAATCTTCTTAGCTAGAAACATTACTGGTACCTCGGCCACAAATATAGGCATTTACGCAAACGTTCGATCACAACAGAGTCTTGTCATCGAAGATACCCGTGCCAAAAAACCAACCGACTGCGTTGCGATAAAATCAGCGAAAACCAAAGAGAACCTTATTGATTGTTGACCGCGGTGAACGTATTGAAAAAAAAAAAAAAAAAAAAAAATTAAAATTCCACCCCTAGTTTTCTAAAAAAACGACTATATATAACTAGTCATAAACTAAATAATAATAATAAATTTTACGGAAATTTTGAATACATTAAATAATACTTTATAATTTATAAATAATAATAATAATAATAATAATAATAATAATAATAATTTATAAATAATTTAATCGTTAACATAATGTTATCAGTATAATTATTTGCATCTTATGACATTGAAAATATCATAAATAAAAAATTATAATTTTAAATGGGGTGCAAACAACAGTACGATAGCATGTTTTTTGCGCCACCTTTTTTTCTACTCATAAAAATTTTTAATTTGTGAATATTATTTTATTTTCAACATCCATAGCATGATTTAGAGGTCACTTAAATCCTTATTCAAAATTTAGACTTATTTTAATAAAAAAACATACATATATATTACTGTTAAAAAACGTGAAAATCATTTTACGTTATGAAACAATTAATTTTTACTTTCTGAAAGGCAAATAAATTAAAACAAAAAATAATTAAAAAATGTATTGAATTTCAAAAAGTCGAAATTTCACTCTTTCAAATTTAGAGTGTAGCTATTATGAACACTAATTGTCAATTGTTATGGAAAATATCAGATGCACTGTAAGAGGCAAACTATTTCACGTGTTAAGAGATCGACTAAACCTCAAATTACCTTCAGTAGCACGAGATTGTTTCATCTCGAGCAATTACTTCACTCTGAAAATAATCGCCCTTTTTTTTCCCTTGTTGCATAATATACTATTCTTTTTCTTGAAAGATCAGTTTGATAAACGCATACAAGTATTATGACTGTCTTTTTGTCAAGATTAATTTTAATAATTAAAGAAATTTACAAATAGTCAGTTTGGCAAATATTCCTTACTTGATAATATATTAAAAAGAAGACTTGATTAAATTAACTCGAATATATCTATAAGTCAAATATAAATCGATTTAAATATAATTTCTATTTGTAAATTAAAACTATAATTTTTATTTGTATGCAGCTGATAAGATTAACTTAAGTTTACCTGATTCAAATAAAAATGCATACTTAATTATAAAACAAATTTAATATATCATTTTTTAAATGTAAAACGAAATCTCTTTGCTTTGTCGAGAACAGAAAATATATATTATAAATTCATTGAGAAGTAAAAGTAAACATTATCTGTAAAGAACATAAATGTTTAAAATAAATATATTTTTCATAATTTTGAAAGACCAGTTAAAATTTGTTCCCAAAATATGAAAAAATCAACATTACTGTAAATCAACATTAATGTATAATTTTTGTATCAATATACATAAACAATGTATAATAATTTATATATTTGTTCTTGGGACTCAACCCTGTCGTGCACAAGACTGACTTCGGTGTGAACGGTACTTAGCCCGGTAAACACGAGACTGTACATATACTTAAATAAATATTACAAATACACGCATTTCCAATATGAAAATAGAACTGAATATAACCTTCAAATATTCTTCAATTATTGTTTCAGTTTATAATAAACATTTTGTTATTATTGTTGATAATAATGAATTATGCCAGATTTGAAAAACACACTTACCTTAAAGGACTGACATTTTAGAAACGTTTCAATAATTTTATTTCTTTTATGACAAACCAATTTTAAAACCAATTTCATTAATATTCCTGTAGTTGTTAACTAAGAAATTCCGTTGTGCACTTATTATGGATAGTTTTTACATAACTGTGACATAAATAAAGTAACTTTACCTGAAAGTCCTGTTTCATTTCACGTGTTTCTCTCATTACATTTGAATAAATAGGTTTAACGTGCATGTGTTACGGACTATGAATTGATACAATAAAAACCAAAACTCAATGATAATGAGATTGGTATAATGTGTAGTGCACATTAATATTGATATAACTTCTTAGTTTGTACAAACAACATACACGAAAGTTCGAATGTGCTGGAAGTTTTTTTTTCTTTTTCGTTTATTTTTATTTAAAGTTCACAGTCAAATTATAATAAACACAATTAAGAATATTTACATTACACTTGTAGAAAAAAAGCAAAAAAAAATGTGATTCTTATCTCAATAACCAGAGCGAGTAAGATAGCCGATGCAACCACCTTAAATTATTTTAAACTCAAATTATTTTCAAAAGAAAATATTGCAAGGTCGTGTAAATAAATTTAATTCAATCCCAACAAATGATATTAAATAAATACATGTATAAAAAACATAAATAAAACTAATTATTTCACTTCACATTATTTTTACCTTGTAACATAATTTAAATTCAATTTTCTTTTTCATATCTTAGAAATATATAATGTCATTATTATATTTTAACAAAAAGTAAAAAAATTAAAACTGCCAATATTAAAAATACAAAACTTGATTTTAAGTTTATTTTGTAATTATTTTTACTCGATGAATACGTTCAGTGAAACAGTATTTTAAAACAATCAGTAATTATAAAATTTATTTATAAGTCAATAGGTTTTATTATATTCAAAAATGGAATTATTATTTACAGTTAATACAGTTGAATTACACACCACGGAAATATCTTGTTTGTATGTCAACAGTAAACACGTAATGTCAATAATATAAAGGTGGAAAAGAATATATATTCTGTTTGTTGAACCTACTTTGTTTAAATTTAATATTCATATCTTTAAAATTTTTACTTTTTCAAGTATTAAAATCTATTATTTCTAATTGAAATAATTATTTATAACTTTTGTGACATGGATTGAATATTTTGACTCATTTTATTAATAAATAAATAATAACTTTTTATATGTTTCTGGAAGTTTTCTAAGAAGTTACATCTAAAAATTTTACCATGAAGGACTATTGGTTTGTCATGTTTATGTTTAATAAATTAAAATTAATAACACATCTTAATCCCTATATCATATCATTAATACATATTAATAACAATTACTTGATTAACTTGACAATTGTTGTTGTTTCAATGGCTAAAGCTCGACAGCAGGACAAAAAACACTCGAGCAAACAAATTTAAAATAAAAAGATAAACAATAAAATACTTTATATATAATTATACTTTAAACAATCCTGATTTTTATTATTATAAATAAGAAAATTCATTAAAATGTATAAGTAAAATATTATGTCAAGAAACTTATTTAGAGAATTGTAGCTATAGGACTTTTGCGTTTGTGTGCACAATGCTCGAGTAACGCAGATACAGGAAGCATATTTTAGTTGTACAAAAAAAGACAAAAAAGTGTGGGTGTTTTAAGGTTAACGATCAAGGTAATTAGACACAGTAATCTGTTGAAAAAAAAAAAATAAAAAGATGACTCTAAACTATTTCTCTTTTTTAAATAATGTACTTACTGAATGAAAAAGGCATATTTACATTATTACAAATAATATATTTTCTTGACAGCGTTTTGTTTTGAATTAGTAAAAACAAAATAAAGTCATGAAGAAAAAAAAAAATAAATAAACGTAACTTTTACTTCTGAATCTATTTTTTTAAATTGCGTTTGCATAGAACAATGTTATTTATACATGCATACAATATTAACTTTAATCCATATACATATATATATATATATATATATATATATATATATATATATATATATATATATATATATACATAAATATACAATACACATATAATTACTTATCTGAAAATTGAATAAACAAAACTTTGGACATTGTATGCGATCTAATTAATATAAATGAATGAAGAAAAATCAAGCGTAATGAATACGTTTAAAATGACTAAAATGAATGAAAATAAAAATAAAATCATGAATAAGAAAAAACGAAGGACGTGAATTGAATGTAATGAATGGCGTGATTTCATGGCGGACGATTGAAAATAAACATCTTTTGTAAACTGTCAACAAAGGGACACGAATAACAACAACATTGTCCAAGTTAACGAAGAAAAGAATAGAAAGAAAAAAAAAAGAAAAAGCTGTTGTCGAATGAAAAGCTAACCTTGCTCTGGACGTAGTCGAGGGCGAGCATGCAGTCGGAATAGCCGCTTTCCGTCTTGATGGTCGTAGCACCTTGGCCGGGGGTGGTCGAGCAAAATCCCGAACCGACGACTCCCACGGGGCCGCCGAGGCCGGCGGCCGCGGCGGCGGCCACGCTCTCCCGGTACCAAGGGTACATGTTTGCCGGAATCGGTGAAATCGTCGCACTTGATCGTCGCACTTGTCGCCGAGGGCGAGAGTCAGCACTGAATTCCAATCGTGTCCTCGGCGGCTCGCGTGGCCTGACCGAAAAAGTTGACGCACCACTTGCCGCGCGAGGCCGAATGCGCGGCTCCGCCGCTTACTTCGCTGCGATCGGCCGCGAGCAGCGTTTTTTGCCGCGCGGCATCGCGGCACCGAGGCAACGTGATCCGGAGGGACTCCCGCGCGGAGCTTCGTCGGTCGATCGTGTCAGCATGGGCCGAGCGCGCGACTGTCCGTCGCGGCGGGCATCGTCGTCGCCGATCGCCGTCGAGGATGCGCGGATCCCCGCGAGCGAGAGGCGCCGCTTCTTCCCGGCGGCTCGTTGTCCTCGTTGCCCCGCGAATAACAGCAACAATCCGCGACACGATCCCGACGAGAGCGCCCCCTGCACGCACGCGTTTTCGGCTACTACTCGCGCGACAGCATCAACTGGTGAACACGCGTGGCACGGCAAAAAAGCACTCGCCGTACGTGAATCGTGAACCGTGGACCGCGAACGCGGTATCTGCACTGACGCGGGAGCCGCGATTCGAACGCCCGTTCGGACGGCTTCGGCTCGCTCCGGCGCCCCTCGGCCGCGCCGCTCAGAATCCGCCGGGCAGCGCCGCGCGCCCCCAGCTCGCGCCGCCGGCCGATTATTCGCAGCCATCGAGCCCAGCGCCCACTCGCGCCGAGGGAGGCCGCCCGCCGAACGAACCTCCGTCTCGAGCGGCCCGCATTTTCAATCGCGCCGCTCCGTTTTCCACGTCCTTCCTCTTCACACGCCACATCACCTTTTTTCTTTTTCACATTTATCGAAATCTCTCTATTATTTACCATTTATTTAAATAAAGAAGTAAATAAATTTATTGATAACTCTCTATTATTCACAATCGTTATATATAACAACACAAATTGATATAAATTATTAATTTAACTTTTAATCGGACTTGTAAAATAGTTTTAACTGCTTGGGCAGTTAATGATTGGTTCATTTTATGATTCATACAGTCAAAATTGTTTTAAAAATAATTTACTTTCGATGTGATTTATATGTATAATCTATATTTAATTCATATATGATTGTATATGATAATATATTGAATTATACAAATTGTGCAAATTCGTTATTTCGACACGTTTATAATATATATCGATCATATAATGAGTGAAAGTGCTTTATGTATAAAAAAACGC
The DNA here is from genome assembly GCA_022817685.1 of Aradophagus sp. ZL-2020. Taxonomy (NCBI): domain Eukaryota; kingdom Metazoa; phylum Arthropoda; class Insecta; order Hymenoptera; family Scelionidae; genus Aradophagus; species Aradophagus sp. ZL-2020. The sequence continues at coordinate 5,670 of JABFOV010003942.1, forward strand.
GTTTGCATTGTTTTTAATTTGGCTTTCAATAACACATCAGAATAGGCCCTTAAACGTAAAGCAAACGTAAACTTTTTTAATAAGGATTTAAAATTTAACTCAAAATGGTCATGTTAAATTATTCTTTGATAACATCATTTTTATTTTTAGCTACACTGTGTTTGCGGATTAAAAGCAAAACTGTCACTTTTGCTTTTTCAACAACTGAAAAATGGCGCAATAATTTTTAAAGTTGTAAAATAAAAAGAGAAGGACGACATAACTCTGATTTTACGTTTAGTATAATAATGATATATTTTTTAAAAATAATTCTTTATGCACATAAAAACTAAACTACTATTATTCCTGTAAACTGTAAAATGTTGGAACACGTTCAAAATGAAATGATTTATAAGCCAATTTTAACCTTAAAATTAAGATTTCGCACTTGCAATTTACCAAAACGATTTATCTGAGATTAAAACAATTATTATTTCGAAAATAAGATATTTTAACAGTTCGTACGTAATCTCAAACTGTAGAAAACACTTTGTGTTATGACGAGCGACAATGTAAACATTAACAACAAATGAATCGTATCTTCGTATTTCAAACACAAAATGTTTAGGCTCTACATATCAGTAAACGATGAAAATAATTGTATGTTTAAAATGTAACAAAAGTAATGAAAAACTGATGTATTGTGAAAATGAAAATCAATCGATCAATAATATATACAACAAATGAAATATAAATTAGCAAATTTTACTCTCAAAAATCGCAAACCACGATTTTCGTATTGAAGGAAAATAATAAAAATTGTTAAGTAGACTCGTCTATTCTACTTTTTTTTTTTCTAAAAGTTCTTTTTACCTAAACCTTCTTTTTTAAATCTTCTTTTTCTGCTAAACCTTCGCTGAAAAAATGGATACAATCGGTGACTACTTTGTTAAGACTAATGGTCCGATTCGTGGCGGAGGAAAAGAAGCGGAAGGCGGCCGGTGCGTGGCGTTAAAGCACCGAAGGTATCTTCCGGCAGCACTGTAATCTTTGGCAATAATTTGCGAAGCGCCGATTAACACCGCGGTTTTGTAATCACTCGGAGTAATGAAGAAGGCGCAGGCTGAAAAATGTAATTGCGGCGTGTCGTAAACCGGGGCCGGGCTCGGCCGGACGTGTCATTAGCGCGAGAGGCAACGCGTCGGCCGGCCGGCGATCGCGCGGGCCTGACGCGTAAATGGCAAATTATAAACAACCGGCGAAGATATTTCGATGAATGCGCGCGAGCCGCATCATCAGCGCCAATTTCCAACGGAACTTGCGCGGGAAAAGAAGAGAGCTGGCTTTTCGCGAAAAAAAAAAAAAGATTCCGTTTCAAGTGTCCCGTCCAAGGACAAAGAGTCCGTGAAACCGCGGCGAGAAAAGAAACGTTTTTTTTTCGACGCGGCCAACGATCGGAAACAATTAACGACGGCGGGATAATAACGCGTTCGCGCGGCACTCGACTCGTCCGCCGGCTATAACGCGGCCGCGCTTGTTACGCCACCGTTGCGGCAAAATATCGGCATTGTTATCGCGATCATTGTCAAACGCTCCGCGGCTGAGCAAAACCGTGGTAAAATTCACGCCCGTCGTCCCGTGACCGATCGATTAGCCAATTATGAAATCGTCCACGGAAGGTTGACTTTTGGGAAAGCCGTCGCTCTCGGCATTGTAAAATCGTCGTTTTGTGTTAAGGTCGTCCTCGAGCGTACAACACCGGCTTGTTTTCACCTTAGCCTTCGATCATTTCGGGCGATCACTCGGACTCGGTTGTTGAGAAAAATGAAAACGATGTTTTAAAACGACATTCTTCGGCATACGCTGAGAAAATTACAACGCTGTCATTTTCTCTGATTTTACTACTGAGAAAACCATATTGTAACCACCACAACATATATTGTGACGTGCACAATTTCATATAGTAAACTGTTAATAATATCATGTCGTAACAAACTTCAGCCAATGACATTGCTAGATTGCTTTATTTCAACCAATAAGCTGGAAATTTTACAATCCATACCGTACGACATTGTGAAGTGTGCTTGAATATGATAAAATTTGATGAGATAAAATAATAACCCCAAAGAAACTGATCCCTTTCTTCGTCAAAACGATTGAGTTGTCTTACACGGAGGGAACGAAAATGATTGAATCGTTTAAGCCGCATGATTGGCTAGTTGTAATTGTAACCTTGAGCGATGCTGGAAAAAATGAAGCTCGGTGTAATAAAAGGTTGTCGAAAAAACGGTCTCGGGGTACACCACCGTTACATTAACTAAGTTGCATTAAAGGAATGAATAAAAGCGTTTGAATAGTATACAATACAAAATAATAGCCCACTATTAGAGGCCCGTAAAGACAAGTTAAATAGCGCGTTTACGACAAACAGCATCGTTGGCAAGTGGTCGCTCAACCTCGACCTATCTTGGCCATGCCACCCTCCGATAGCGAGCGTCATTTCGATGACGTAAAAACGCAAGCAGGATTGGTTCGAAACGGCGAGTGTTGGGTAAGGTCGCGTATCGCGTCGCGCCGCAACGCACGAACGCGAGCGCTCGGCAAAAAGCGCCCCTGACACGGCCCCCTCGGCGCGCGCGAGAATTTCACGCGTGTCTTTAACGCGTACACATATGTAGACTACCCCGAAGGGAAAGTCGATAAAAAAGGCTGCGACCTAAAAAGCCACCCTCGCTGGATCGGCCGACCCGTGAAACAATATCTGCCGATATCACCCCCGCCGCGAACTCTCTCTCGGTCGTTCTCCGACCGAAAAAAGTCGCAAAGGTCAACAGTTTGTCTGTTTGTATGCATCAATGACCAACGGAAAACGCACGACTCTCGTTCATCAAAGTGATTCGACGATTAGTCAATTTTACACCTTTTTCGTACCAATTTTTATTTCCGTTTATTTATTCCAACTTTACCTCTAGATTTTTATTTTAATTCCAGTAATTTAAATTTTGTACCTTTCGACACATTTTATTCAATTTTTCGATTAAATTAAAGTAAACAATTTGTAAATTCCCCCGACAAATCGTAATTGGAGGAAAAGTACGTATATCTGTACTAGTTGTTAAAGTTTTATTTCTTTTTTTTTTTTTTAATACACGCGAATTTGGTTTACAAAATACTTTCACTCAAATTCGCGGGGAAAAGTAAGTCGATACTTTTCTCTAGCGCGCAAGGATATAATTATATTTAAGCGTTCGTTTCTTTTAAAGGCGCAACTGGGTTCCAAAAACAGGACCATAACCACAAATCTTGAACGTCGTTGGTTCTTCGGCGACGATCGTCCCACCTTCCGCAAAACTAACAAGTAGTCCGTAAGAAGTGGCGTCGTCGAGGATCATTCCTCGCGGCCGCGGGAAAAACTGCGACACGGTTTTTCGGCCGGAGGAGAAGGCAGCGACCCGAAGTTCAAGGCCGTTTGCGGATGGGACTTTTTTTTGTTTTGGTCGCCGCGACCGACAGACCGATAAACCCGCTGGCTCGCGATTCCAACGCCAGTCCGGCTTAGGAGCCTCGCCGAGCTTATGTTTCTTTGGCAAATTATCGCGCCTTCGTTCCGTTCCGGAATCACTTATTTTATTCTCACGTCACACTTCTTGCGTCATTTATCCGAACCATCGAATCATTTAACGGTCTTTTTGCATGCCATGTATTTCGTTTGCTAAAACGCGACAACGTGTTACCTTTTTCATCGTCACGTTGTACATACGTACATCTTTCTTTAGTGAATGAACATTAATCCAAACCAATAACCATCGTTTTTATCAATTCATTTATTTTTATATTCAATTTTCATTTCTTGATATAAAGTAGAAATTCAATTATTAATGTTTTACTCGTAAACATGCGTTGATATTTATAGCTGCAATATTTGATCATAATTGACAGCTGTTTTGTAAAATGGATATTAGGCGATTTTGCAGTTGAAATTAAATTGCATTAAAATCACACGGGATATAAAATCGTTGTTTAAAATATAATAAATTAATGTTGATTCGATTTTGAAGTAAATATCAATCTACTAATGTTAGAACATAAAGCTTTCGCTGAATCAACAACTGAAAACTGACATCTCATGAGAAGTTAGCTTTGCATCACTGATTTAACAAATATAGGTCAAAAGAGGTAAATACACTGAATAGTTTTCATTCCAAAAATGTATTTTTTTCTTGCGTAAATTCAAGAATATAACATTTTCTGCACTGTTCAGTAACGAAGAAATAATACCACAATCAGCTCGCAAATTATTTACTTCACCGTAAAAATGGTTGACTTTTCAGTATACCGTGATAAATACCACTTTTTGTTTATAATTAAACATTTAATAACGGAAAGCTACAGTTCTCCACGATACCTTAATCAGAAATATAAGCGGAATGGTTGCATGAGAACGACGATTGGTAAAATTCAATACTACGTGAAAGATGAATTTTCTCTAATGGAGGCTCAATGCGCAGCCATATTGGACTGTCGAGAGGCGCGGAGGGGAAATGGTTTCGAAGAAGAAAAGAAAGATCCGAAGACGGAGAGGGTTGCGAATCAGTAAAAGATCAAGAAACAAAAATAAAAAGGACAAAGACGAAGATTAATGCGAAACGAATTCGAACGCTCATGGTTTTGGGAGAAATAGGCTGCCACGTAGCTCGACTGCCAAACTATTTATAAAATAGGAAATTATCTTTCGTGCGAGGCCCTGAACGTCAAACGTTTCAACGTGTGAATTTTTATTTAAAGCCTATGTAAACATTATAGAATGAAAGTATTTATACGTACTGAGAAAACCATATTGTAACTTGTATGATTTCATACAATAAACTGTTTACGATATCTTGTCGTAACTGACTTCAGCCAATGACGTTGCTAGATTGCTTTACTTCACTCACAAAAATCCTTACCTTTGTTCAAGTGTTGCTATTATTTTCTTCGATTAGATCTTAATTTTATCCTGTCAAGACATTTTTTCTTGGCTCAGTCGCTTAGTATCTTGGATGAAGGAAACTATTCTTGGTTCAAGAAAATTTATTCTTGACAAAATATTAAGATACATTTTGTCTTGAACTAGGAAAATTGTTTTTCTCTCAGTGCATCCTTTTTGTGAGTGTTCAACTAATAAGCATGCTGAAAATTTTACAATCCAAATTGTACAATATCATTTTCTCAAAAAAAAAAAAAAAGAAAACAATTTAATTGAATTTCTTGAATAAATTTAAATACTATATAAATGAAAAAATGTGTTTGACACAAGTAACAAAAAAATGCCACTGTCACTGCATTATAGCGTAACTCGCATTCGTCCGAACAATCGTCCCTCCGACTCTAGGCTTCGGTTAACACGACTGGACGAGAAAAAAGCGGTGTTAGTTTTGGATAAACCGATAGCAGCCCGGTGACCGGGGGTTTGATTAATAAGCGACTGTGCGCGAGGAGCGTTAAGCATCCGTTAAGAGAGTGATTAAAAAGGGCCTTGGCATTTATCGCGACAGGTCAGCCAACATAGTTGGCGAGCGCGCGGTATCTCCGGCCGCGGTTTCATTCTTTTAATCAGCGATAACGATGATTGGTGGGCCCGTGACGGCGCACGCTCATGCATAATTAATTAAATGAACTTGTTTCGCCGGCGGTTAAGGTGAGCCCGCCGTCCGCCCCCTGGCGGCGGCCCGGCAAGGTGGACGGCTTGGAAACGACGCGACGAGAGGTGGAAGAGGGCGTGAACCTCACCTTGGTCATGCGCGGCGAGCCTCGCGGCCCCGCGGCCCCGGCTCAAACGCGACCGGACGTGCCGACCTTCCGGACCGTCCCGGAACACAATACCGCCGGCGAGCGTCCTCGGGGATTAGCGCGGCCGGCGAGCCGCCATCTCGGGCGCCGCGTAAAAACCCTCGTAAAAGCGGTTTAGCATGTTCAAACGCGAACGGGAATTCACATCCAAATCACGTGATTTCTCAGTATTTGCCGGGGCAAAAAGCACTTTCAAAACTACTTAGGTTTAATGAACGCCCGTTTGATGTCTATATACGGCCACCGTGGGCTAAATTAAAACACCTAGGGGGATACATTTGACGAGCCGCGGGATATTAATGACTTCCCCGTCTGCTCGTTTCTCGGCTACCACGGTCGCTCGAAATTGTTGATTAAAGTGGAAAATGATATCGTTAAGGTTGATAATGGCAGAGGCCTCGTAAATCAAGCGTGCTAAAACGCTTCTGTATGGGAAATAGCCGCGTTTCAGACTTTTTGTCGTTAAACGCTTGCGCGGCAAAAAGGCCAGTTTTAAGGAATTGAAATATTTGCTGGCAAATAATGTATTTAATAGTTCATAAACTCGTTTACGATCGTCGCTCGTTTGCTTTCCATGAAATCAAATGGTCTGGTGCGCGCGGTGCGAAATGTCGCTCGATTTTCGATGGGTTTCCAATGGTCGTGATTTCGGCAAACGTTTCCGCGATGAATTCGTTTTGTCCTTGACACTTGAGAATTCAAATCCAAAAAGGTTTTAGGCGACTGTTGAAACGTTACATTTAAGAAATGTCGATCCATTTTAGAATTTATCTTGATACTCCGGGTGATTCGAATATCATTACGTTTGCCGAATCACAAGATTATGACATAAACCATAATGTCCAAGGTGAAGTAGTAACACCAGTGATAAAAATTGAAAACGAATCTAATATACATTGCCAACGATTCAAAGAAATGTTTCCCCGGTCAATTAAGGTACCATCCGTGATTATCCATAAACAACGCCCGACGCACAAGAGGAAGTTGAATCAGATCTCCCGAGCAGAATGGCAAAACAAAACAGCCAGCCATTGTTGGGAGGCGCGCGATTCGAAAGCGCGAGACGATTTGTTGACCAAAGTTGAAAACGAGTCGGCTCGGTGGCGCTAAAAAGGCATCATTTTTCGGATGTTTCAAGTGCACGTGAAATTAAAGCATGGCGCGGTGTAATTCGACATGAGCTTTTTTGGCGCGCCTCGAGAAAGCGGCGGCGGCGGGGCGGGGGAGGGGGTGGAGGGATAGGGGGTAGGAAGGGGGGGGGGGACGGTGCCTCGAGTCTGCCATTATTCGAGGACGGCGTAATCACGTTGGCCGGTGACTCGGGAGTGAAATTCAAGCGAGATGCCTGGAATAGTTCGGCGGGCGTGATCGTCTAAGCGGGAATAAAAGCGATGCCGATTCGGGTATCGGTTGGTCCGGGCGGCTCGCCTCCCCGGGGCGACGGGACGGCGGCGGGAGTAGCGGCGGCGGCGGCGCTCGGCAGAGGTAGTCGCCGTAGACGGAGGCCCGCTCCTCTCTTTGGTTCCGCGGAGGATCGCGGAAGGCGGAGGCGGCAACCCGACCTCCCGATTGGCCGGTGCCCTCTCGCCGCGGCAACACCCATCGCACGCGCGTACGGCAAAAAAGTCCCGAGCAACGGGGCGCCCGGCCCGGGTTGCCGCTCGTTCAGCCGTTCAACCGTTCCTTCCTTCCTACGTTCCGTTTGTTCCCTCGCACCCGGGAAAACCGCCGCGAGATGCGCCCGTCTCCGCCATCGCCCGACGCCGAGCTGACAGGCCGACACGCTCGCGAGCTACCTCTCTAGCCCCGTTCTATCCTTTATTTTCACCCGTTTTGCCCGTCGTTTATTTTTACATTACTTTCGGCCTCGCCGGACACTGTTGTTGTTCCCTTTTTCCCACCTCTCGCCGCCAATTTCATTCCAACTTGTATTCATCGTACCGCTTATCGGAATGAGGATTTCAAATTGAAAAACTCGAATTCTCGTTCGAATCAATAGTATTACTTTTTTGAAAAAATATATGCATAGCGTATGTCACCTTTTCCTCAAAAACAACGTCACACCAAAGCAGTCTTCCACTTTTTGTTTTTAATGTTTTCACTTATAGTGATTATATTTTCTAATGAAATATTACAAATTGTGATCTGTTAATGGAACCGAAACCATTGGAAGTGTTTCATCGAACGAGCAGTATTATTGGGGGACTGTTGTTGACATGATGTTGTATGATTAGAGTTTGCAAAAAGTATCGCCGCGAATGCAATATTTCATGAAATTGACCACCTTCCACCGGTGGTTTCTTTGACTCTAACGTCGCCGGCACGACGGCCGCTGCGAAGATGCAGACGGATGAAGTGAGTGTATTTGAGACATTCTCTAGAAACGTCGTGGCGCTTTTTCTTCCGGCCCCGTCCATCTGTCTCGGGCTCGAGTTGTTCCGTCCAATCTACCTTGGTCTACCGTCCCCTCTCGACAAAGACACCCGCCACCCACTGTAGCCACTATTTGATTTGTAACCACTATCGTGGGATTGGATCGCTCCTAATTGAGGAGGAAAAAAATTTTTAATTTCGGTTCCGTCGTGGCCGTCGACGGGACTGGTATCCCCGCTACCGATTATAAATGACGAGAAGACGGACTTTTGTTTTAATATAGATAGCCTGTCGAGCAGATTATGACGACGTGACTCGAGGTCCCCGTCTGCTAGCTCGCCGGTAAAAAGTTGCAAGCATAATTACGGAATACGATTATAAAATCAGATTCGACTACACGATTGATATATTACTGCGATAGAATTCGAAATACGTGCGCGACGAGAAAATTTTCTGCCTTTCGGTTTCAAAGCATATCAGTTCCTCGGCGAAAAAACTTAATTGGCTATTTGTTTTCGTGGTCAAATGAAGCTTCCCTAACGTAAAAGCGATAGACGACGATTCGATTCATCTTCCAACTTTTGAACGTTGAATCACAAGCTACCGTCAAATCGAATAAAATGCTTTGACGTTTTTTTTTTTTTTTTTTTTTTTTTTTTAGTTCGTTTTCAATTAATTCTTCAAGAAATTCCCTTGTCGTGGTATAAATCTCGAGTGAATTTGTTGGAAACGCAGCGAATACCTACCGGGCAGACGTATTTTGCAATAGCCGTCAAGTTATTCAGTTCATTTAACAGTATTAACTCGCACGGCCGCAAGCGAACGCCGTTCGAAGCGTGTTCTGTGAAGAATATCGTTACTCGGTTAGTGATCGCCCATCCGTCAAACGATTTTTAAAATGCCGCAGCGTGAAACTGCGATTCGAAACGTCCGAGCACAGGCTTCCTGAATCTTTATTTCGCGAGAGAGAAAAAAAAAGTCCGAGAAGCCGAGGGGGAAAAACGGCCGGCGAAGGCGCGAAGAAGAATAGTCAGTGATCATAGAGACGGCGCGAGCGGGAGAAAGGCAAAAGACGAGCGCGTCTTTCCTAAATGCAATAAAAACCTGCGACCAACTTTAAATCCGCGGCTCGTGCGACACGAC
>JABFOV010003943.1:0-14992 GCA_022817685.1 Aradophagus sp. ZL-2020
TAGCTGTTTTTTATTGTTTCAAGCAACCGACACCACGTACACATACACACCGGCAATCGTCGGCGGGGTCAGTGGGGTATAAGGAAAAAAGATTGTAGAAATAAAATATAGTTTTCTTTGGCCGATAACCCCAAAACGGGAAACGCTCGTAAAAAATATTTTTTTAAAAAAATACAAAAATTAAAAATTATAAAAAATTAACAAAAAAAAAAAAAAAAAAAAAAAAAACGAGAAATTAATTGAGGTTTTTTTTTCTATCTACACTAAGACCTTTAAAAAAGTCAATCCAAAGAGACAATCTTGAAAGTTAAGAAATAAATAATTGAATTGTTTATGCAAATATTTTAGATATATATCATTTTAGTTGTCAGTTTATAAAAAAAACTCTTGTAACGTTCATTTGTCAATACGTATTCCATTATTTTGGCCAGTCGTTGTATCGTACAGGTCGTCAAGTTGGTCATTTATCAAGTCTATTATGTGCCTTTTGTCCTCTCTCCGATTCAATGTTTGTTATCCGCAAATCAATACATACAAGTGTTCAAATTATTATTGTATCTATTACATTTAAATACTTTCATCAAAATTTCAACTTTCTTCTGCAACAAAAATATTAAGGCATTACTTCGATTTTTAAATTCAATGTTGAAAGAATTTAGAGTATCTTACAATGCAACCGACAGAAAGAAATATCAGTGAAATTAAATTTACATTTTATTAATTCCAGTGCAATTGAATCGCGCTACAAATTACTATCAATACGATAGTAAGCGGAGGAATAATCGACATTATAATTTTTAATCGAGTCAGTAATTTCAAAAATGTCGGCGAAGCACGTACCCCTGGCGAAATTGATTCTCAACTATACAGGAGTCTCGAAGTTAATCGACATCCCAGGCTCGATTATCCTTTAATTAGACTTTCTTTGCGACGGGTAATGGTGCCGTCTGTGTGGACGTTAATTGGATAACAAGGTGATTCGCATTAACGCCGTTGTTTCAAGCATAATGGTAAGTCATCCTTTCTCGCTTCTCCTGGGATTACACTTTCTTCCAGCTTCGAATTCCGCTCTCTTCGGTGATCTTTACCGTGAACCTGTTTTGAATACTTAAAAGGTGGGCCATATTTATCATGGCTTAGAGTTCGGTTCAAACGAATCCATATCATTTCGCGCTATCGTTTTCACATTTTTATTTCAATGTTATGGCATGGTTAGTTAACGCAATGCAGCCGAATAATCGGTTGAGTGATAGCGTTGAATTTCTCACAGGTTGATCTTTCTGATTAGTAACAAAATCCAAAGTAAGGATGTCATTAAAGATCCGGCGTAGAAAAAATATGGCCAGCAGGCTGGTAAAAGTCAAAGCGTTAATCTGGTAAAAGTCTGGCATTTGTACTTGAGCCAGACGCATACCATACCTTTACTAGACTTTCGAAGTTTGGTAATGACATGGCATAGGTTTCACGTACAAATGTCAGACTTTTGCCAGACAGCTAGAGACAATGTTTCCCATGTGAGACGCAATTCTATTCGTCGATGAAAACAAAGTTTCACGCAAGGTTATTGTACGGACTCGAGTGTCCCATTTTGAGACACATTTCAAGTATCGAGCTAAAATAGCTAGGGATCGAAATACGTGAAATTGAATTTGATCAAGTTGATCCTGGGACATGAAATTAGGCGAATCTGAATATTTCATAAACACAAGTGTCTCATGTTGAGACATTTTTGGATGTTCGAGACACCAAAAGTGTCTTGTTGTTGACTTGTTTTAACTAGTGCTTTTGGACAGTGAAGACATAAAAAATCCCCTGAAAGTATTGGGATTTTTCAGTCGCCGTCGAAGATGTCGATGGTGTCTAAAATAGAATCAATGCCTCGCGCTCGTTTCCGCCAATTAGTCGGCTGCGCGAAAGACAATACCGTACACACAAATAGAATATGCAATAAGCAGATGTACAGTTCCACAGTACACACAACGGCCGCAATGGCATCAAACCAATGGGGCTTATGGGGGTTGATGACAGGCGCAGAAGCGAGACTATGCAGCGGGGAGCCCATCGGACAGTTGATAGCCTGTTCAGCGTAGCAATAACGCATCGCATTTCGAGACGTTAATCAAGCTAAGCACGATAATATATGACTGGGCGTACTACAAATGCACCGTATACGTCAATCTATTTATCAAAATGTCCCAATTATAGTCGAAAATTGCCGCGCCGTGCACCGAATGGGAAAATGCTCTTTCATTCGGAATCCCTTGTTTAATCCGATGGATCGCAATCCTGCAGAATTAATTTCGATTAATTCGTAGATTAAAAAGTGTCGTTGTTTTGGAATAAGGGTACATTCATTCGTCCGCATAATTTCGTCGATAAAATGTTGGCGATATTATGCCGTTCAATGTAGATTAGATTTTTTGTAATAATTTGTACAAAAAGATTTATATACGTTTCGATTTGGATAAACTTCTGCGAAATGCTGCAAATTTCTTTACAATTTTTTATTGCAATTACAAAGTATCAATTTTATCTTCCCTCGATTGCTTTTCTTTATTTCTACTATTTTATAGGAATATTTTGTATGTATATCTCGTTTTTGCAATTTGTAAAAAAATATTTCAGAACAATTGCACAACGTACAACATACACAATTAAAACTTGTTCAATTTAAATACAAATTAAAATGCAATAAAAAAATTAAAAATTAAAAATTAAAAATTAAAATGCAATTCAAAGTATCATACCTATTCTTATTTGTTCTTATATATGTTATATATTTTTCTCTTCGTACGTTCTATCGAAAATCAAAGACAATGATAAACGTGACTATGTTTTACGTCAAAATGTACCGTTAAATTTAAGCTCCGACAACGTAATATTTATAAAATAAAAAGAGACGCGATAGAGGAGCTCTCATTTATATTCGACTAATGATAAAGTTCGGTATAATGTTGTCCTGAAGGGAAGCAATGGTGCGCGAGGCAGAGATACAATGCATTATCGTCGACTCATTAATTCGTTCGGAGAAGACCAGTAATTGCCTTTGATCATAAATTACCTTCAAGTTTGATGTCGAGCGAAATCTCTTGATTACCCTTCCAAGAACAATTCCCGATTCGCGAACGTCATGGCGAATACGCGAGCGCAAAGGACGACTTGGTCGTCGCGAGGCATGACGTCGCTGTTGAAAAAGCCGCCGGAGATTTCGAAACTCGGCGTTACGAGCGCCGCTTCCGAAGTAACTTGATTATATCCAAATTGATCGTAATAATTTGTATCGAGCCGATATCGGAGGACAATATTTGCGTAAAACTAGTAACTATTATTGACTCAATCGTGACGCGTCGCATATCGATTGACGTGGCATCGTGCGACGTTTAATTTAATTAATAAGCAAATATTTCGTTCGAGTGTTTATCCGTTAGTAGCCAGCTTTAATTCGCGAATAAAAATACGAGGCGGGAAATTTGATTATCCGACGTCACGGAGATAATTTTCGATTAAAAAACAAACGAGAGCAATGCAAACCTCTTATCGCGGCCAACGGCCGTAGCTGCATTTACGTAGCGGCTTCGTTACATTAAAAGAGATGTGTCGCGTGAGGGTTAAAGGAGGGGGAGTTTACGAAAATTCACCGTTAAGAATAGAGATACGTGTTCCTTGTGAATCTTTGATGATATGCCCGAAACATGCAACACAACCCATTTTACTTCATTAACTTTTAGCGGAATTAGCAAGGGTGCTCTGCGAAGTTCTAAATGATGTTAATGAACTCTGACTTTTGAGCAATTCTAGTGAACAATATACCAAGCACTTAGCAAGCTTGTGAACTTTGCCCATGCTCCTGTTTAAAGTCAAGTCTACTTCTGTTAAAATGTTTTAATTGATTAAAGAAATGGTTTACTTGTACCTTCTTTATTACGAAGACGTCAATGTAAATTGACTGTGATACAAAATTTATTTCCCACATTAAAGTATAACATAAGAAACGTCAAAGAAAAAATCTCGTTAATTGATTATTTGTATATAAAATAATTAATTAATTAATTAATTAAACTTTTAATTTCTTCAAGCATCACGTCTTCAAGAAATTAGCCAGATTTCTTCGTTGTGTAATCGAAAACAATGTTTGATAGGCAAAAAAGGTTTTGAATTGTTATTGATAGTCCAAACAACAACGCAACATTTCATACGAGAAATCCATTATCGCGTTTCATCATAATGATAAAAGCCGTCGAATATTCATGAAAGAGAAACTACGGGATTTATGTCACCTAAGGATAAAATGGTGATTGAGTTGTTAATCTGTAATAATCCTGTAATCTAAAGATGCTCTTATAGATAAAATTTATCACGTGCAAACAACGCAAATCTTCAAATAGAATATTTGCTTAATTGGTGAATCCTCCTTTATATTACGTTAATATTAGAAATTCAACAAAGCGAATACAGGCGTACACATTGCTATTTTATAAAATATGATAATTTATAATATTCAGAAGCTAATAACTTGTTATAAATAAGTCCACCAGAATTAAACATTTGTATTTAATTAGCTGAAGCTCTAAATGAATACACACTTTTTTTTTCGTTTTCATACTACAATGTTGATATAAATTATATCTACTTTTATTATCAAAATTTAAAAGGTAAAAATCATGTACATCATAAATTGTATAAATGTTTTCAATTTAGTTCTTTGTTGATGTTATTGCTTTTAAAACTGTATAATAAGAGAATGTTGCCTTTGAAGCCTGAAATTAGAATTAAATTTTTTTTTTAATTTTTGTACGAATTAATTTGTTTTCGATGTGTAATGTTATTAAAATATGTACTCAAAGATAATTTAGAATTATACCTTAACGCAATATACCATGGAAACAGTCAAAAGTCCACAAGCATTAATTACTAAATTTTTGTGACACTTAAACTGAATCATATTTAGAATCTTTGATTCAGATTTTGATAAAAATATCCAATCTGAATTGTAACTGTAATTTCAATGTATTTAACTTTTATACTTATATATTTTAAATAATTTTATACTCAGAATATACAATTAAGTGGAAGTTACATGAAATATTTCATAAATTATATTTTTTTAATTAATAGTTTTATATGACAGTTATTTTTTTATGAGAATTTTCGTTGATAAGTAACAAAACCAAATTAACAGACTATATTCATACTTATTAAAAACATTTAATTTTTCACAGAAGAACCTTTGCAAGTGAAATTCCTTACTTACCAACTTTCTCTAATTTTTTCGTTAATTTGTATAATTTGTTCACCGAAGGAACATATAACTACCGTGGAAATCATTAGAATAACTGTCATTGGTACGATTTTAACGATATTTTCATGTTTGCTGTTATCATCATTTAAATAAACATTTGCCTAAGAATAAATAATAAATTTTATTATAAATAAGTTTAAAAAAAATGATAAATTTATGAGTTTAATAGAGAGTTTTTCATTTTTTCGTCTTTTCGTGAATACTTGTTGTTTTTGTCAGTAAGTAAATTCGTCATTGCATCGTCATTGAGTCGATTTTTGTTTACTTTGTGTGACGTCTTTTAAAAATATTGTATTTATACCGAAGTCTCTTATTTTATGACATAAACAATGTCTCATTCTAATATCTCCACACCGAAAAAACGATATCGTACAATATGGATTGTAAAATTTCCAGCATGCTTATTGATCAACATAAAGCAATCTAGCAGCGTCATTGGCTGAAATTAGTTACGATGTGATATCGTAAACAGTTTACTGCATGCAATTGCGCACGTTACAATATAAGTTGTAAAGGTTACAATATGATTTTCTCTGTGCAAATAAAACGAGACATTAAATATGTCTCGATAATTCTTCGATACGTCTGTAAACATATTTCAAACGGAGACAATAAAAATATCTAAATGTCTCAAATTGAGACTTGGCGATTTACAGGGAAGGCACTGAACTTCTCAGAGAATGACATTCGATTCATATTTATTGAAAAAAAGAAAAAAATGACGCCAACGAAATTTTTTAATAATATATCAAGATCAGAGTTTACGTGATACTTACTTCATAAAGTGCACACGTAAGGATAATAACATTGAATATTGAAAACATCAGAAACAATAATTCCACATATTGATTACTATAATGATTTATCCTATATTAATAAAAAATATTCATACTGTAGTTCAAACACTATAGTTTCACACTCAAAGTTAAACTTTTTTTTCTTTCAAAATATTGGTATTATAAATAAATATATACAATTTTTCAATGATATAACTTGCCGATAAATAATTTGATGATATTTCACACACATTTTAAGATATCCTATACGTGATTTATACTGACTCTTATTTTGGTTCAAACATTCAATTTCTTTTAACCTTTGTCTAGAGTAAAAAAATGTTTATTATTAACAAGAATTGTCAAATCGTTACTTACATAAATCTAAATAAAGGAAGGAGGCTGAGGAAGTTGAGAATTTCGACTCGGGATATTGCAATTAATTTTAGTTAATTATTGCTTAATTTCTCGACCAATACATGGCTTGAAAACTGTACGATCCATATTATATAATATCACTTTTTCAATGCATAAAAAACTATGTACTATTATACAAAAAAAAAAAAAATATCAATTAATTGACAATACATTCAGTGTAAAGTCAATATTTTTTTTTTTTTTACTTTAAGAATTGTTGTTAATATTTTAATAATTTTTTTATAATATTTGAAATTTATTATACATCGATTAAAAGTTGTATATGTAAAAAGTATTGAAATAATACTTACTTTATCAAATTTACCAAACAGTACTCGTAGCTGATTGAAAAAAAAAAGTAACTGGTCATACAGTACGCAGTGGTGACGATTATGAATACCACAATCATAAAAACCAAATATTTGATTTCGAAATCGTAATTCGGTATCTTGAATATTTCAACTTTTAGAAATACATATTTAGCACGGCGAGAATCAAATAGTTTAAAATCGTCAATAAACCATGTTAATAAAGGAAGCATACTAGCAATAAATGCAGTTAACAGCAACGCAGCTAGAATAAATCATGATATACATAAATAAAAAATAAATAAATAATAAATATACGTAAGTATGGATAATTAATAAATAAATTGTAACATAAATCATTATTGATTGATAACGATAATTTCATTTACACTTCAATCAAGACTAAAAACAACGTAATAGTATATTACTGCTGAGGGGGCCACTGCGCCGTTACGATGCTTTGTACAATGTGGGAGCGGGACGAAAGTAGAACTTTGTCTCCCATGGATACGAATAGTTCCACTTTTGTCCGTTCCCTAGTTGTAAAAAATAATTTGCAAAATTACTCCTCTGTGTAGATTGACTGCGTTCTATTTTTTTATTCACAGATTTTAAAACGAGTGTGAAAACGCGACACTTCCACGTCTCGTTTTATAGTGCTTTGAAAATAATCACTGTAGTTAAGCAACAAAAAGCAGTTACCAAAAAAATAGATGCACTTTTTTTTAAAAGACTTCGCACTATTTATAAGAATTCGATGGCCTTCTTTATCAGTGACAGTCGTCCAAGTTAAGACATATTCATTTATAATATGAGCAGCCTATAAATGCATAAAGTAATTAATATGTGTTTATTAACATTCGTTTATTCAAATATCTGGAAGATTGAAGTTATAAAAGTAGAATTTGAGACAAAAATACTTTACGCTCGAGTGTTAAAATACGATCGAAATAATTCTGAGCCAGTATTGGCCGATAATTAGTTGCCTAAGTTAATTTTATGTCGAAATGTAACAATGTAGAATGTAATGTTGCTAATTAGTGTCGTAAACGAGAAATAACACGGTTTGGTCAAGCTAAAACTATTGATAACCTAACGGTTGTTGCTATAAATATATTTTTATAATTAAAACAACAAAATTGTATAAAAAATTAGTTCATTTCAAAAGTTTGAAAGATAATAATTACTTTTTATAACTGTAGTGTATTGTAAAATAACAAATCAAAAAAGTTTACATACACTCTTAGTTTTGACTAGTCCATTAATCGAAATTGTATAAATTAATATTTCATACGTAATTCGAAAAAATATTCCAATCACTGTGGTTGAGTCAAGTTGATGAACGATTATATAGTTTACCTATGTCACATAAGAATTTGTTAATATAATTCGTCACATGAAACAAACTTCAATGCAAATTAATATGAATTGAGTTGCAACAACTTTACACGAAATTTTACATAAAAAGTGTAATTTTACATCAGTAGCGAAGACAGTGACTTAGTGCAAAACCGTGACCTGTTTCAAATTGCCTGTTTAAACTTATATTCATTTCGAAAAAAAAGTGAAATTTTCAATTATTGACGAAATATTACTTTTTCCTTTGTAATATTATTTATATAATTTTACACTTTTCTACTTTCTATACTACACAAAATTTAGCAATTTTAAACATATTTTACATAATATTTAAAGCACATACACGTACATTATAAATGTTATTAAAATACACTTCAAATTTATTTAAATTTGTCAAAAATTCAAATGGTACGGATATTTCCACATGGAAAACTGTAAATACATGCATTCGCTTCAACTTTTATTTGAACTAGAATTTTAACCATGTTTAATACGTGTAAATATTACATTTTACCTGCTCCAGAATTATAAAAATGTGCATCACACTTTTCAACGAAAATTTCCATATTTTATCAGGCCACTTTTGATACGGCCATTGCCCAACAAAAATGGCCATGCTTCTCAAGTAAAATTTTAAATAATCATTAGACGCGAAAAAATTATCTACGAATTTTTTAAAGTCCTTTGATGTATTTTCGTCTCCCATCTCAGATATTTTGTGCTATTCAACGTTTTGAATGTAGCTCATGCTTATATTATTTGTATTTAAAATATTGTAAATTCTTTCAGCATTATCATTTTTCTTTATACCATTGTGCAAAAGAAATGGCATTCTTTAGCTGCCTCCCTTATCGAAACTAACGTTTACTTATAAATGAGAAGCGAAGCAAATTACTATTTTATCACAGCAAAGAAATGGTTTAGAAACGGCGAAGAAACTAATTTAATAACCAACTTTTGTTTTAATGTCATCCCGTGTAAAAAAGCCATAATTCGTATTGCAAAAGAATAATTTTTTAATACGAGATAATTATGCGTCTTCGCAACAATACTTATAAAATTAAACGCAATGCTGTCTTTAGATATTATTTTATATTAAATATGTACATTTTAAAAAACGAACGCAAGTGGTGTTGCATTAAGCAAAAAGAAAATTGTTAGTAAAATTATACCGAATAAATAATTTGCACTTTAATATGTACGTTAAAAAGACAAATGCAAGTTACATTGCGTTTAATAATAATTAAAAAGTTCTCCGTCATTTAATATGCACTTTCATAGGACAAATTGCTAGGACAAATTGCTTCGTTTACTACTTTATCGACTTTTATTCGTTTATGAACTGGAATGTCAGCGCGTGTGTTCATAAGTAGAAACACTCGCGTGTATTAAGTTTCGTTTAGTTACAGTTTGATAAAAGTGGAAAATAGAGAAAGAGGCAATTTTTTTATTTCATTCGGATTTATTAGTATTAGAATTGTAGTAAAAACTTGCAAAAAGTTGCATATTCGTGTTAATTTCAGTTGATATGGAAAACTGAGCAAATATAATGGGATTGTTTTCGTTTTTCTTTTCCAATAGAAATAATTTGTACACAACGATTCAATACTATTGATATTTCATTACTCGAAGCCCCAAATCATTGTAGGAATATAATGCATTTTCGTTAATGATGTTACATGGAAATTTAATATTTTACTATTTAATGGATTTAATGTTCCAAACGTTTATTAATATACGGAAATTAAATCTAATCCAATTTAAAAAAAAAAAAAAAAAATAAAAACAATTGTATGTTTTCTTAAATATTTCTGTAAGAATAAGCTGTAATATATGAATGTTTTAGTAAGTAAAAGCTTTCACTTTTGATTTCAACTTATTTTATTAAATTATTTCCAATCAAATTTCGTTTACTAATAAACGTTGGGAACTTCACACTGCAAAAACAAAGTGATTTACTTTAAGTCGTTTAGTCACTTATTTTCGTATACTATATGAAAAGTGTTTTATTATAAATCACTTTTACCGTTTATTCTGTTAAAAGTGACTTAAAATAAGACACTTGTTTCTGCAATGCAGATGCTTTTTATTTAAATGTTTACCAAAATTCGCATTTAGAAAACTGACAATTATCACACAACGTAGAAGTTCGGATATAGTTATACCCATTAAAAATGTTTCAACTTCTCTAAAAATTCACCAAATAATAAAATGTGTTTATAAACATGTAATCAATGAGAAATTAGAATTTTTTTTTTTTTTTAAATTTCATTCTTTTTTTTTTAATTTTATATTTATTAACATAAAAATAAAATACCACTTTTTCAACTGACTAGACTTTCTAATTGTATCGTGCCAACTTTTTAATTCAATAGAAAACTTGACGCGACAAAAAAACTGGCACCCTGCTATACATCGAACCGTAGTTTCAGGCGATCAATTACGATCGTCGTGAAATTGTTCGCCGGTCGTAAGCTGTTTTGAATAAATGCACCACGACACGGAAGTTGACATGGGAAACTAACCACTTACCGTTCGAAGCGCGCAAGAACGATGCATGAACGGCCTTGCGAAAGGCGCGTTCTTTAATACGTGTCTCGAGTTATATAATTTCTTTTGAGGTTTTACTGGAAACTTCTCAAACGGCATGGTGAAGTACACCTTTAAAGTGCACGTCGCGCCCAAGTGCTTTATCTTTCGAGAATCACAAGTACGCAGCTTCCGCGATATTGAAGTAGTTCGCCTCTCGAAACTCATTTCCGACATTCGTCGCAGTTACATTTTTAGCGATTACGATAAGTTGCTGTGAGAAATACGTGACGTTACTTTCAACTTACAAGTTTTCGAAATACGAATTACCGCGGTTATTGATTTTTTTGAACAAGAAAAAACAATTTTCCGATGTTTTTATGTACGCAACACTTTAAGGTGGTTTTTCCTGTCGGATTTCACGGAGTTCATATAATTTTCGAGTCACAATTTTAAGTGATAAAATTACAACTTTTAAATATAAGTTATTAAATTTTCGACAATGATAAAATGGTTTGAGAAGTTTACATAAAATGTTTTTAATTCAATTTAATTTATTATTTCAATTATATAATTAATTTATAATTTACAATATATAATATATAATTAAATGATATAATTATATATAATTAATTTAATTAAATAATTTAATTTAATTTTTTGTTGGTTATAAAACTGACAAGACGTTTTTTCCCAGGGGTGATACACTATGACGTTTAGTTGAAAGCAATATGCAGAGATGGCGCTGAAAAAGCGTGCACTACATATACCGTTCCCAGCGCCATCTCTGCTTATTGCTTCTGAAAAATGACAAGGTGTGTTACCCTTGTTTTTTCCATCTTAAAACTTTTGACAGTTTGTGCATTTAAGCAAAACGTAAACTTTATGTGACAAAATTGATAGATTATGATTATTCTAAAAAAATGATTAGGGTTAAGAGTATTATTTAAAAATATACTTGTTCGATGAAACCTTAAAAATTAACTTATTACGTTTTTAACGAAGAATATGATTCCTAATGATTTACGTGAAGAAATATTCAGTATTTTGAGAATGCATTTTCAAGAATGCAGTATTAAAAGTAGCGAGAATATCAGTGCAACGGAGCGTAATGTTTGCGTGTATATTTTACTACATTAAATGTTTGCGGGCTTTACTGCTTTTCCGATAATTGACGACCTAGTTTTTTTGATTTCCAAATGCATTCCCAGATAAGTGCTTTTTGTTTCCTCACGATAATGATAGCTAATGATCTCTTAATGTCAATGAAATTGTGAAAAAACGTTGCATTCACTGTTTCGTTTATGGTTGGTTAAAAAAAAAAATTTCGTTGGCAAAAATGGTTTGAAGAAGCGAAAAAGTTTTAAAAAATTGCGTTCGAAATTCAAATTGCATTCAATTATATATTAATTATTATATTATTAATGAATTCCGTGGTATGAAATAGAAATTTCGTTGAATTAGTTATAATTGAATATTTGATAATAATTTATTACATTAGACAATTATACATTATATATAATTAAACTAAAATGATTTACAACATTGGCAAATAATGCTTTACTATATTCACGTAGAACATAATAATTTATAAATTTCACAAATTTATTATATAAGAATAATTTGAAGTGTCATTTTTTCGCAATATCCACTTGACCCAATTATTTCAAACTTGTTGACGGTGGAATAAAGAATACACGAGGATATAGATAGCTGAAGTTCGTAGAATTTTAAAACGAAAAAAATTCAATTACATTTTCTTCGTCGACTTTGAAATATGTTTATTAAATGAAATAAATCTGGTTGTTGATTTTCATATTAAAAGCAATTTTTCTTTTTTCTTCAAGTTTATACACTGAATGAAATATACTTAAATAATCTTTATTTAAGTGAACTTTACAAAAGTGAACTAATTACCAACATACTTTTGCGGTGAAGAAAAGAAAATCTTTATATTTACATATAAAATGAATGTTACGTATAAATCCTTGCAATAATTCTACTGTACATATTATTACCAGTTTTCGTGAGTTTATACTTTCGTGGAATGAAGTACATTTTTCCATGCATAACTTCATCTATCACCTGTCTTCACTACGAAAACGGAAAACGGATTCTTATGAAGTATCGGGTCATGTAAAGAAAAGTAATTTTGTTAAAACCGTGTGAAGT
Source organism: Aradophagus sp. ZL-2020 (assembly GCA_022817685.1). Taxonomy (NCBI): domain Eukaryota; kingdom Metazoa; phylum Arthropoda; class Insecta; order Hymenoptera; family Scelionidae; genus Aradophagus; species Aradophagus sp. ZL-2020. The sequence continues at coordinate 12,861 of JABFOV010003943.1, forward strand.
TGATGAAAATATAAGAACACGAACTGCGAAGCATTATTGCAAAACGTTTTTGAAACATTTCGTTTTTATGAGCGGCAACTGAAATAATACCCTTTATAACTTCTCTCTTTCACTTCATTATTTCCTATAGAATCGGCGGAATAAAAAAATAACATTAAATATTCAGCACATAAAACATACGATCGCGGTAAAAAAAAGCCATTGCATCGAAGACCTTGTTCTGCAGGCAATATTTCCTACGTCAGCAATTTCCATTTAAAAAATGCTTACGTGTTCGTATATTGCGTTAAACTTGCACAGCTTTACCGGAAATAAGATGAATGATTCAGCAGGAGTGGTTAAGGGTGAAATTGGTCAGACAGCATTATGACGCATTATTGTGCTGCATATTTTAAATTAAATTTAAACCATAACTCACTTTGTACGATGATTTCATCCAATTTTACATTTCATTCTTGTAGAGCAAAAAAGGGGGGGAGGGGGGCTCATGTATTTTAGAGTCAAGATACAGTCAAAACTGTACTGCGAATGAAGAGAGGATTTCGCTTGTATAAGCCCGCGAGTTTATTAAGATAGCTAGACAATCTTGGTCGGACACTAATTATTTTTACTTTCGTACAAAGCTGCATTTAGAAAAGCGAAGATAAACGGCCCAGTCTTGAGCATACAAAACTTGGATAAGCTTGTTCCAATTTTAAGCGTTTTTATGTTTTGCAGTAATTTCACGAAAATGAATTGTTACTGAAAGCTCTCTCAAAGATCATAAATAATTTTGGACTGGATTTTTAATTTACATGCAACAGAATAAAACCGAGACCATTGTTAAATTTTTTTGTGTTTTGCAATTTTTTTATTTGCAAGTTTCGCAATATTCAATACCAATCAATATTTTCTTGTACAAAGACCACAAAAGACCGTTGACAACAGACGTACCTGAAAACGTAAAACATCCACGTGTGTGATTTGTTTGGCGAGAAAATAACGTTTCAATCATCCGCCGTGAAAAGAGATAATATCGTTCACGGGTGTTAATCCCCGAAAGAAACGAGTTTTAAACGCTGCGCTTTTTTCCGTGCAATAATGCTTGCGGCACATTACCTTCATCCTCATAAAGACTGCAGCAACGCCAAGATTCGGCCAACTGCAATTAATTTCGTTATCTCCCGCGTGCGCTAGGCGCATCGCTGAAAGCATCCATCGCTTACACGCGAAATTCGAACGGATCCTTTTTCCACTGTTTTTCTTCGCTTTTTCGATCCTCCGTTGATTACAATGGATTTGAAATTATCAATTCATTACTTATTTCCAGCTAATATAAATACCGCGCGATGATCTCAGGCGCGGTATCGCGGTTTCGATTGATTCCTTTCTTATTTTCGTAATCTGAAGAAAAAAAAAATGTGTCGCGCTAAGTTGTAAATATTGATTCCGGGAAAAACTTAGTTCCGTTAACTGCCAAAGTTTGCTCGTTAATTAGGCTTGTGATTCGCAGTCTATATCTCAACTGAAATCCACAGTACTTTTAACGAGAAAATTAAGGTATTCATCTTGGCGATTAAAGTTTTAATCTCGTGACTGTCCCACCGGAATGATTATCATTAAAGGGGAAAGGTAAAAAATAATAAGGAGTTGGAGAAAAATGAGTATGGTAATATTTCGAATTAATATCGTAAATTTTGTTGTTAAAAAAATGTGTGATTACTAAGTTGGATTTCAGTTTTGTAACTTGTCTATTCAGTGTTAGTCTACAATTTGAGACATTTTTCGAGTTTAAGGTCTTATTCACATCATCATCTTCATTCATTCATCATCACATGTCATCATCACGTGTTCAGACTTAGACATCAAAAATGTCTCAAAATAAAACAACTATCTGTATTATGAAATAAATAACAATTAACATATGATTTGTAAGCAGAATTCATAATTTAAAATTAATCATAAATATAATTGTATCTAGTATAATATATAATAGTTGAATATTATGCGTTTAATGCGTAGATGTTGTTATTGCTTTTAGAACCGTATAATAAGAAAACGCTGCCTTTGAAGTCTGAAATTCAAGTCAACATATTTATAAACATTTTATAACTTTTTAAACATTTTATGAGAAACCAGTCAATAATTGATAG
>JABFOV010003944.1:0-14991 GCA_022817685.1 Aradophagus sp. ZL-2020
GCAAGCAGTTGAGCTGAGTGATGATGTACTGGCTGTGCAGTTCATATTTTATTTGGTTCGTGACTGCTGTGTGTAGACGGTTTATCTTGTATCCGTGGAGTGTGTTGTTCTAATGGGAGGTTCGCACTCAGACATTTACAAGTGTTGTTTTTTGGTGGCCTTTGTTTTTTTTTTTTTTTTTTTTTTTTTTTTTTATAATTATTTTTTTTTTTTTTTTTTTTTTTTTTTTTTTTATACATATGTATATATTACATACAGTATGCTATATTTCATTGAAACTATTTAATTCAAAATATTATCTAACCTAAATAAACACTTATTGATTACCTCAATTTATAATAATAATAATATACAATATAATATAATATACTTAATTATATATAATAATTAATTATATATAATTTAATATAATTAATTTTATATAATAAACTTAATTTTCATCTTTAGAATCCGTAGAACCTAATTTAGTTTCTCATCTGATTTAAAGAGCAAATGATTTTATCAAAGATTCAGTAAATCTTAAACTTGAGTGAATTTTTTGAATGCGCTTTAAAGATACAATAAAATGTTGGTTTAACTTTGGCATAAGAATCGAATCGATGCTGCGCCGAATTTAACTGCCAACTGTCGGTATTCACCACTGACCTAACTTCGGCTTAATGGTCATTACGATTTTGGCATTTTCCACCTGATTTGATAAATAGATCAATCGACGGTGAATTATAAACAACGTTTGCCGCCGTAAATCGCTTTTATGCCCAAAAGCATGTTAGTATGCACATTTGCAATATATATTTCCAAATGAAAATCAATCTCATTGAACGTTACGAAACGCACGGAACAATTCAGGTGATACCAGTCAACCATTTGTCAGGCGGCGTAATTATATACTTAACAATTATTATAAAAAGTCAAAAAACCTAATGGGGACGAAAATTAATCAAACCGATTGTTAGAGGAAACAAGTGACACTAGCAGGAAGATAATTTAGACTTTGGAAGTAATGAGCACAGTGAGCTTGCTGTCCGTGGTCGATCATTTGTTTGGCACAGTTAATGGATGAGGGCTGATCAATAAAGAGAAATATATGTAGAAAGGGCTATTCTATAAATCCGAGCATTTCAAAATTTCAAATCATTTCCACTCGGCATTACCGAGTAATGGTACAAATGAAAAGCAACCTTCGTGTACAATTATTTCAGTCATCATACTTTCGATAAATATAGTAGAACATCTCAAATGTTTCAGATATAATACTTCATAGGACAGACTTTATCTTGCTAGACAAAGGAACTTACAGTCGATCTGGATAAAATGAATCATTTTAAAGTCGAGCAATAATATACATATATTGTTCAATGGTGGAGTCGTCGACATGAAACTTTAGAGATGTTCAATTTACAGTAATCTCGAAAATACACAAAAATGTTACAATGATATAACAATGGAATGAAGCTTAAAAATGTCCAACGAAAAAACGATTACGGAAAAGAAGCACATGTATAATGACTGATAAAATATATGCACTGAATTCCGGAATAAATCATTTATTATTATTAATTTTTAATTTTGTATGATTGGAAAAGAAGTCATAAGCACAATAATAAGTCATAAGTAGCCATAATTTAGTAATCATTTATTCATAAAATAATCTATAAATTCGATCGAAATTAAATAGCACTTAATGAGTAAAGAAGTTTTTCTTAAATTATACTCTACGAGTTAAGAAGTGACTTGAAATCTGTAACGAAGAGTGTATTAGCATGCCAAGTGCAAATTGGTGAGACGTCTTGGACAAGACATGTTAAAATTACAAAGGCTCGATCGACTCGCATAAATTAGTGTCTTCGCGCGAAAGCTCAATTGTGCAAGCCTTGGAAGTACCGTGCGCGATTTTACAAACCACAAAATTAACAAGCCGATTGGCTGCCAAGTCTAAGTGATTTTAACGAGATTAAACAAGGACTAGTTAATTTATTAAATTACACCTGAGAACTGGCTATCTTCGTTCATATAAAGTATTGTGAATTAATGTGCCCACTTTATGGCTGGCAAAAGTGGGTCTATATTGTGTTTGTTTGCAGTTAAATAAACAATAAAGCGGATTGTTTAACTTTATGATTTGAGGATTATGGGTATGGAAATTTCGTAGCATGTTCACATTCTACTACGAAAGTGACACGTTGTAATAATGTTATGATAGTCACGATGAAGTTATACGCGAAGCTTAAAATTAGTAAATAAATTCTAAGTAAGTCAAAAACTTTGGATGGCTTTTTTATTTTCAAGCGCGCTATATTGCGTATGGAAAAAAGGGTGTAACGAGTTTAATATTTTTTTCGTCGTTTTAACAACTACTTCACCTACCATTTCCTGAAATGATTAAAAAATATTTGCAAAAACTTCATGAATTGTGTAACATTTTTATAAAATATCTTATAATCAACGTACTGTTATACATTATATCTGAATTATTTTAGTGCATTTTGATAGTTACATAATTGTGTGTTAATTTTCTTCAAAGTTTAATTATAGAGTTAATTGAGAAAACTTTTTGTGAAGAATTCACAAATTATTTTTTTCGTGTAGTACCATTTTGCTGAATTCATCAAAGCAAGACTTTTTTCTTAGTGCCTTTTTATTAATCTTATTTTATGGTCTTGATTAACATATCTTTTACTGTCAAACCCTAATTTTTTATTTAATATTTTTTTAAAATATACTTTGTGCTATTTTTCTCTTCCAATCTAAAACTAATTAAATAAAACATACCATCAACATTGTTTTCAAAATAATTACTATTAACGTGGAAGTGTAAATTTGTGTTTAACAACTCGCAAACTACTTTCATATCCACTACGTTTCCTATATAATAAGTTTTAAATTGGCTCAACATGGCTCACATCCGGGTCTTATTCGGATTTTCTATTTACCTTGTATTTATCCCACAATAACGTACAACTGAGGAAACATAAAACTATATACTTTTTGAAAAATCGTTTGTCAAATCGTCGAAACAATTTCAAGTCGTTTAATTTTCAATAAACAGATTACTTTTTAAATTGAAATGATCAATAGTACATAAGTTAGTATATTTTACGCTCACACAATGACATTATGTTCCTTAAAATATACTTAAAACGTGATAGTATTGATTTTAAAGCAAGTATAAGAGAAAACAGAAAATATTGATCAAACACAATTGCATGAAACTCAAATTTAATTTATTTCACATCTTTAGATATAAAACATAATGCTGTCGCCATAAAAAACAATTTTTTGATAAATTTGAAGTAGACAAAATTGTTGAGCTGTCAAAGTTTCTAAACTTTGAATAATAAATTTATTTAGCAATTAATAATACGTTTCTGTCGTTAAGAAAAATTCTAAAAATTAATGCTTCAGTGCAATTTCGTATTCAGTTGTAAATTCATCGAATTTTCGAACAATCAGATTCACATAAAATCAATAACCCTATATCGTAGTTTCTTGAAAAAACCCAAACCACGATGATTAGATGAAACTCCAGTACGTCGCACGTAATTCCCTGATTAATTTCATTTATCCGAACGAACCGTCAAACCACAAATATCGCTACACGGAAAGAAGTTTAGTAGAACTGTACGAAGAAAAATATCATGTTACAATAACAAGAACTCATGTAATTTTAGTTCATTAGAAAATACATCTTTTTAAAGTACTTTTTTTTAAACGCAATTTGCATAAAATATTTTTGAGGCTACTTTTATGACAGACAGCTATGCTATAAACTTTAACAGACGTAAAATTTGAGTTGTACGTTAAGCATATAAGAAATTCATTCGTCATTTCACACAAATATTTTATACGATTGAAATATGTTTTCATACATACAATATATATTTGCAAAAAATTACATTAGTTTTTATCTCGTTGCATTCAAATGCTAAATTTGATTTTCTACTCATACATGAATACTACTACAAAAACGACTGTCAGCGTGACATTTGACAACTTTAAATTTTTACCTTACAGTATTACTACTTCCATTTCTATAGGATATTGCGAGCCGCATATGAGTAAAGTTTCACTACACCCGTAGCACCCGCAGCACAACGGCTCCTCTACGAAAAGACTAGCGATATGCTAACATTTTTGCTGCGTAATCACTCGTTGAACGTCGGGCAGAATTTCGCAGTGTTGAACAAATGGCCCAGCAGTATCTCATGTGAGCTATCATCGACATGCCGCGCTGTCGGTCACCGCTCTTCCGTCTAACTGGAGCTAAAAATACAATTTTACGGATGACGCCAGTTTTACATTACGGACGCATACTGATTCCGCAGCACCAATTACACAGTCGACCGTAAGCTTTGTTGGCGAAGGCGTTTACGCCGCTCTAAATGTTAATCAATGACTTTGACTAAGCAATGTAGCAAACAATGAAGTCAACCACGTTTGATAACGAAACGACAAAGGATTAACATGGTCTTTACACGTTGGTCCCGGCTAAAACAGTAGAGCTAATTATTTCATTTAAGACAAAATTGATGTGGGAATCAGAATGACGATACATCGTACAATAGAGTTATTGTTAATTGTGACTCGCGATTCGCAAATTGGATTAATTAATTGCCGATTTCGGTCGGCGGCCGTTTATTTGCCAGTAGTAAATATCGGCCTTTAGAGCAGCGGACAAAAACGTAATGGCTTCGCCGGATGGCGATTTTAACAAGCGATTAACGTGATCAATAGTCGATGCATTAAACGAAAAATGCGATCAACAGATGGACATGTAATCGTTAAACATTGTCCCGCGGATATTTTAACTACAGTGATGAGCCCTTCAACGCAAGACCGACTAATCGTTCTTGATTACAATGATCACCGCTTCGAGCGCTACAGACAAATTTTTGTCTCTTTTTTGTCTTCTTTTTTGTCTTTTTTTTCTGGCAACTGTCCACCTTGTGGTGATCCATGGATATTTAATTGGACTCGCATCCACAGAGCCGCACGGCCGGCTTAATATTTCAAATCCCTTTTGATTTTTCCATACGGCGAAAGCGACCGCGATGCTTTGGGTCATTGTCCTCGCAGAGCAATCAATTTCTGTTGCCATTTCCAAACCATTTGTCAATGATGGCGAAAGACCGCGTACACGGGATTTTACTATTTTCGAGCTAATAAAAGAGATTTACGCTCATAAGTGGGGGCCGTTGAAACACGCTAAACACGCCGAGCCGAGATGTTGGTCGAATTAAACCGACATTTTGTTTTCGCCCTTTCATCACTCCATACCACTCGCAGCTATACAAATATACCATTCAGACGTCTAATACGGTTTGACTGAATTTTGATTAGATCGTTGGATTCTGAAGGAAACCAAACACCACAAATCATCGCGGTCTTTCCGGTCAGCTTCTGACGCTGCCTTGATAAATCGCGTAAACTTTTAAATTCGAGATTCCTAATCGGGCCGATGTCAGAAATCGATCGGGGCAGTTCGGCCGAGGCCACGTCCGTCGGTGTCTCGGGAATAAAAATCTGATCAGCACTGAATTGGGACCGCAACGCTTTTTGGCCGTAATCGTATTATTTGTCGGTTCGCCGATATCCCGGCGCGGTGCATAAAAAATTTATCCCGGAATAAAATGCCGACCGTCCGTGAAACCGTCGCTCGACTGCATTCCGCAGCAAATGCACTCGAAATGCATCCGATTCTCGAGGAGACTGGCTTCTTCATTTAAACGCTGGAGTAAAAAATAATTAGCAGACGCGGGATTGCCTCCGTTCGTCGTAATGCTAAAACACTTCGTCATTAAAACTTTCCGTTTAATTTTACTTCGCTTGTTATGTTACATCAATTAAACTTTATGCTGCTTTAAAAACATTTCCATTTTGGTATCGAAGGAGCGTTCAATTATCTTTCGATAGAAAGTAATACGAAAATCGATCGCCGGCTTTAAGAAAATACTTAATCCAGTCTTTCGTCCACCAAGAAAATTAACTGGTGATAGTTAACGTTTCGAGTGAACGACTGCGTCACTTTAGTCTTGTAACTCACATATTTAATAGTTTCAAGTCATTTATATTAAAAAATTCTAATACAAAAAATATTAGGAGAATTTCCCAAGTTAAAATAATATAGGTGAAAAATAGATTAAACAGTTGTTTGAATGGTGAAAAGAAATGTATGTGAACAGACGTGAATCAAAAAATATAAACGTAAGTGAACAAATTAAGATTGTAATAATATAATTCAATATCGAGCATTACTGTTAAAAAAAAATTGATGATCCAATTGTTCATCTTTCGCTCACTTTTCTTTTTTTCTACAAACATCTACCTTTACATTCAACTGCCAACTTAAAATTATAAGTTATGTCCATGATCGCTAAAACGCCTCGAGAAATTGAACGTGCGCGTGCATTTTAATTTGTTAAAACAAACTAAACAATTTAGTTCAATTGAACTCACAACTATTATTGATTTTTCCTATTTAACCAAACTTGTATTTGAACAACCTGACGATATTATCATGATAAGGAAATGTTAACAACCGTAAATACTATTCTATTTTCTTAAATAATATTTTTAAAGTTGAATGCAGAATCAGATGAGATAAAAAATGAATTACACATTTTTTTTTCAAACTTACATTTGTATCATACATAACATCTTCTATATAATAAATTATATATATAATAATATATATAATAAATATAATATAATAAATATAATAATATAAATAATGAATTCTAAAAAAAAATCTATATAATAATCTAATAAAAACATAAATAATGTCTTCACCTTAAAAAATTTTTAAATTAATTTATTCAATGACTGATTAATGAAATTTAAGTTTTATCATACTTGATTTCATTTATTTATATCTATTTGTTTAAATATAATCAATTGTATTTTATCAAACAAATAGCTAATTAAAATGTATTAAAACTTACAAAATCATGTTCGAAAACGATTAAAGTACGATTGCAAATGTTATCCTTCCAATCTAAAGCAATTGCAATTCTTGATAGTTGAATCAGTTTTAATTGCGTGAAAGTAGTATAAAGTGGTGAGGCACGAAATCCGCGAGATTACGCGCACATAAAAAGTGCATTATACGCGATTGGGTCGGCGTATGTAACATTATCATCGCTATTTACATGTCTGCCGCGCGTCGCACGTTTTACTGAACTTGGCTTGTCACGTTGCCTCGGCGAAGGATAATGAACTTAGGAAACTGCGATGCTCTTTGACCGCGTCGCGCAGTTACAGTGATAGCGACGCTAACGCCTTGAGTTTCTTGTTAGGATAAGCGTGATAAGAAAATTAATACAAGCGAAAAGTATTTCGCCGTTTTGGAACGCGTCCAAGCAACTTCTCTCCTCTCCGCGGAATGACCACTTTCGTTACATTCCAGTCGCGTATCGCCGTGTTTTTTTCGAAAAATCAACCACCGAATCCACCACATCTCATTTAAGGCGCTCCAATAATAAATTCGATTCGCCGCTCTTTTTCGCTTTAACTTCGTTCAGAAATTAAATCTTATTTTCACGGGAAAAATGTTTTCGAAACGTGCATCTTGAAATGTCTTCGTCGTGAAGCCATTGTAAAAAGTCCTGCTGGGGTGGTTGCCGACCCCAACGTTTTAAATAAATCATGTACGTGGGTATTCTTTAACACACTGTCTCTTCTTTCATTTATTTTAGTTTTTGTTATTTATCAAGTATGGCGAAAATTTGTATGAAGAAAATATTAGTAATAACGTTATTAAAGAAGGCCGGTCAAATCGGATTGATTTTACGGTGTAATGTTACTTTGACATGTCTCATATCGTAAAAACAAACTATCAATGCCGGCAGCAACGATATTTCGATTAAACGATCGGACAATATTTCCTGCCGCTCAAATTCAACGCTTCGATTGACAGTGTATTGTTTTGACTGCAAAACGGTTTTATTTCATGCCCTGACGTTTTAGTTTATAATAAATACGCCTGTAAAATCGATTTCTACATCGTTCATATGTTATGTACTGTACTTTTATTTAAATTATTTTTTTAAAAAAAAAAATTCTTTTTTCTTGTCAATTTATTTTCATTTTAAAGTAGTTAGCATACAAATCGGGAGTTACTTATTCGGCATTATCTTACTTTATGAAAATACTGCTTTATTTTCCGCTGTAATTAACTCGTAAGATAAATGTAAATTTTTTGGTGTACAAAACTTAAGCTTGTAATGTTTTCGCTGAATACTCCACATCGAATAATAAATAACTGCACATGAAACATTTTTTTTAATTAATAGCGAAATACCAACGTCGGAGTTATCAAGATGTTTAGAGTGTTATGCAAAATTTCTTTATTTATCATACTTATTTATCATTCGCTACAAGTACTCAGTGAAACAAATAAATATATAGTAAAAATTATTATAAAGTTATGTAGTTTTAGTAAAAAATTGTTAAGTCACTCATACGAAAATATCTGTTAGAATCCTTTACAGTGAGACAAGACTAATCATAACACATTGGTGAGACGAAGATAATTTTTTGTTTCTGCGTCAATGTGTTAGTACGAAGCCAAATAAATAAATTTAGTTGTTTGGAGTAAGCTATGTTTGTTGTAACAACTTCAGCAGAAAAGTCATGGACTACTGAGAATGTGGGTCATTCCGGTGTCAAAATGGTCGAATCCGAAGATGAATTTTTATTTTGGCTGTCTAGCCGTTTCGCTGCAACAGGATCAAGGGAAAGGTAATCCTCGTGAAGGCAAACAAGCAAAATTGTTTATACACTTACGGTTAAGTTGAACTACGAACAAACGCAAACTTAGGCGTTGCGCTAATTGACGAAAAAGGCCGGATCTCGTGAATAATTTGGGAATGTGAGCTCGAAGGCGTTAATCGATGATAACGACTGGGGGTAATGGGAAATCTGAGGCTGTCAATTCGCCGGATAGGAGGGGGAAGGAAGTTTGAAAATAAAAAAACCAAACGAACGGGAATTTGCGAAGTTTGCCTATAAATCATTATAGGTGAGAAACAGGATGTGCATAACTACACCCGGCTGAAGTTAGTTTGAGTTGGACGACGCACAGATTGGGAGTTACGAAAACTTGCGCAACACGTAAATACTAGTATCAATAACGTGCATTATACGCTATTGAAAATTATACCTCAAGTTTCGCATTTTGGATTTACACGTCTGTATCGAATTTAGTCAACTTGTATAATGAAACGCTCTCTACAGCCGAAAGGCATTTTTGGCCTCGCGAGACCTGGTAGAGGCCATTAGATCAGTTGCGGCTTAATTTCAACTGTCATATTAGAGCTGATCGCGACTAAAAGTACTTTGCGTTCGCGCGGGATAAAATTGTAATTGTATTTGTAAAAACAAGCCGGCAACTTGGCTGCGGTAATAATTTGCCCCAGTTATTGGAGTTAGGAATTAATTTAACGACAAACAAATCACAACGACGGATCAATATCAGCTTTAATTTGTACATAAATAACGTAATTATTTACAATGCCCAAACTTCCTGAGTGCAAATTAACCGGCTAAGATTGGCCCGAGCTTTCAATTCTTTTTCGACATCGTCCGAAAACACTTAAAAGAATTCCAAGTTTTAAGTAACGGAGAATTAAGCGCCTCTCGTTTAAGTTCTCCGGAGGAGAGGGAGAAAGCTACACTTAAGAGGTTGCTTCGCTAACTGAAAATTCCCGTAATAACGTGAGGTAAAGTTTATTAAAAGTATTTTACACCCGCGGACTTATTATTCAATATCGACGTTACGAAAAATGTAAGAATGTACTTTTTGGAGTAGGAGTAAGAATACGATTAAAGTTGACAAAATAAAAATATAATTTATAAATGAGACATTTTCGATAATCGCTGAAATTTACTATTATTATAATGCTTTTAATTGTTTCTGAAATTTGTTTATAATTGAATCATCTAAATATGTCGAGTACTACGTATTGTCATTTGTAGATCAATATATTAATTTGTTATTGGTAATATGTTGAGTCAACGAGTATAAAAAATAAAAAAATAAAATGATTTTGAGTTACACCATGGAGTCATTGATTGAATAAATTTACATCGGTTAAATTAGAATAAACAAAAAGTCGACTGCCAGTGCATTATATAATAACGAAAAAAATCTGATTAAATGAAACACGAAATACTCTCCATTATTTGCACTTTGTCAAGAGGATGTGACGACCTATGTATTGTACCTGCCTTTATTTATCCCAAACATGGAATGAAGCCAGAACATAAAAGTTCTAGCTTTCAGTAGCACTAGCGTGATCGCGTCGCAACACTTAACACAAGAACAAATGACTATTTTAGGGTAAAATGAACCAGCACTATATATACAAAAAAATATATATATACATGATGAATGGTGGTGATAAAATTTAATATACTTCTTTTGAAGTATGCATACTTATTTGAATGATGCATGGAGAATAATTGATTCGAATAATACAATCATGCTGTGACTGGCAACACACTGTACAAAAGGGTACATAACCTAAATCTTTATCTGTTATGTCTCGCAGTGGTTTGCTTTGCAGTGTTTATATGACGTGGTTACTAGTTTATATGACTTCTGTTTATGTTTACTAAAACAACATCTCAAATAGTAATTAAAGTGGAGGGGTCTTTGGCGAATATTCATATGACGGATGTGTTAACATAAATCATAATAATAGTAAATGTAATCTTAAATACATAAATGATGTCTGATTATAAATAATCAACTGACATTTTTCTAAGTAAACTATAAATTCAAAACAGTAATTTTATGAGATACTAATAGTTCTTGGTTAACGCGATTTATTACAGTGACTAGATTATTATCTTGTGTATCAGAATCAGAATCACATTTTCAAGTTCAATGTCGATACAAGGATGAAAATTACTACAGTGAAAAAATGTAAACATATATATATTTATATAGTAAACATAGATAATGATATTAAAAGCTGTCACCGAAGCTGTCATGTTTGTTCCACAATGACACAGTCGGAACGTGGTTTAGTTGTTTGTTTTCATGCCATACAAATTTTTTCTCATTACTTATTCCATCATTTGCACATTTTTCGGTGTTAAGCTCATTGTATCGCTGAGCAAGTGATTTGTTTCCGTGTTAACCATTGCGACGCGATCACGCGACTGTAAGTGAAGTGTAGTGCACTATTTTTAAATCGTTCTTGACCCTACTTTTTTTCCCCTAGATAATCCAACCAGAACTTTCATGTTCCAGCTTCGCAATATATTCTGCTCATTGCTGGATATTGAGGAATAAATGAAGGTAAGCGCTATGCATTCGTCGTCACATTCACTCGACGAGAAACAAATAATGGTGAGTGCTTTGTGCTTCATTTAATATAGTTTTTGTTTGTAGTTATATGACTGACAGTTGACGTCTCTTCCTTTGTTTACCCTCCTTTACTCGACGTAAAGTTATCAAATTAATAATATTCTATTATTATTACAAACAACCTGTGAGGAAATTTAATTCCAAATGTTTATTTAGATTAACTGTTCTTTTTCTTGTGTATGAAATATTAATTTTAAATAAATATTCATCACATTGAAATAACTAAATAGTAATGGATATTTAAATACTGATACTGATCTTTTTCAATTGTAAACGAAAATTGCGTTGGGTCACGAGTTAATGTTAAAAGAATGAATATGTACAGTTGAAAGAATGCATTTTCTCCCAAAAGATTATGGAGAAAAATTAACCGACAAGCGAATTGGGAATCATAATGTATATTTGTCGCAAATAAAAAAGCCCGATTCAGTATTTCAAACTATGCGTAAAAGTGCAAAATTGCGGGTCACAAATTCCGTAAAAATTGAAATTCAAGTTTAAAAAGGAGCATTATATCGAACGTAGTCGTTGGCGGTCTTTCGTACGTATGATTTCTTTCGTGTACGCAAAAAATATACGATCATCGTATATCCAATTTTTGCCCGGTAAAATATGTTTTGAACAACACAAACTCTTTAAAGTTATTTCTCCAATAAAATTGCTCTTCACGTGTATTTTTCAATATATATATGTATAGTATATATATGCGTGTGTATATAAAAATACATATACATCTACATTCGCGGACTTGAGTTTTGTACACTTCGTCGATACTTCCTCACGCGGCAATCATAAACTTCACAAACAGTGGTTTATGCGTTATCTGGTTTTATGTGTTTTTAAAATAGTTACATTTAATCGATGATCTTATACATCAGACGGTACGTGCTCATGTAGAAAAATATTGAGATTATAATCAGCTTAACATAATTTATGAGAACTTTCGCTTACAACATTTATTGCAATCCAAATCAATTCTACAAGTGCAAATCTATATATGACAAAAGTTAATCTGCAATAATAAATTTTGAGCGTATACCTGCAGAAAAATTAAAAAAGGCTATAATTTTCAACAAACTGTCCTTACAAAGCACATTTTTTATAATGATTCTACAACTATTCTTTTTTTATTTTGAATAAATCACAAAAAAGTGCCATAGCTACGGAATAAGAGTCGACAATATTTTTGTACCAAACCATAGTACTTTCATACTTCAAAGTTATTCTATAGTCATAAAATTTTACTTTCACTAAGTTTTGAACTTGATACCTTTACTGTTTCTATAGTGGTTCTATTCCAACCTCGCGGCTAACGTCACTCAATGTTCGTAATTTGATAAATCTCTTTCATCAGTGTCTGTATCTCTTATAATAAGTTGATATACTACAATAAACATTACAAATAAAGTATTACGTGCATACGATTGATAATTACCACAGCATTATTTTCTTTGCACATCATTGTCTCTCATGCATTATACGATATTTTCTCATTTTATAGTTTAACAAAAATCAATATAAGTTTCCATTTACACTCACCCACTCCATCTCTCAGCAGCTTATCACAAACATTTACATAAGCGAAAAAGTTCCACGTTCTTTCTGAGTTGGAGTCGCGAACACTCGAAAATAGTTCAAACGTTCATTTAACAATAAATTCCCGTTGATTGCATGTTAATAAATTGTGTTTTTATTCAATTTATTGTCTAACTTCGAGACCGTAGCAAAGAATTGAAACTTTTGTCATATCATAAATCTCTAAGACCAGTTTAACTTTGCATACTTATTTAACAAGCATTTATTTCCTTTTACGCATTGTAGGTGAAATTTGTAAAAGCACTGCTACGGGCTTATAAATTCTTTGGTGGAAACTCCTGATTCAGCTAAGAGACCTCGCGCTGCTGGGTAATTAAGTGTTCTTCATAACAGAACTCATTTTAAAAGATCGAATTAGAACGCAATGGTATTAAAGTCAATTTAAAACATGCCGAATGCTTTCTTAACAATCTGCGTCAATGGGATTGTTTATAAAAATGATAATCCCATTATGACCAAACGTTACGAATTCGACCGAAAGAAAGAAAGCAAAAAGAAAGGGAAGACCGAGGGAAACGTATATTGGATACAAAGTTGCTTAATTGCAGTTCTTAATGGGAGCGTTTGAAATGATGGAGTACCTAATTTTTGTTCTTTCGCATTTTCACGGTAAAGTAATAATTAAAAAAAAGGTACGATAAATTTTTGAATCTGCAATAAGAACGCGCCGCAAGATAAAATAACAATGTTAAAATTGCGTACGCGAGAGCACACAAAACGAAACAACTTTATGCCATGATTTTAATTATAAAAAGAATTTTTCCACGTACTGAAAACACTCTTCGCAAACTGTACTCCAGTTGTTTCTTTTATCTATTTCTTTTTGTCTAAAAACAACGACGCTTTGTTTAAACAAATACACTGTTAAATTCACCTGAATCACAGTTTCAACTCCTTTCGGTCGTATTTCAAAGATTTAATACCTTTTATGTTATTCTTAAAGGAAGAAACGGAAATGGCGCTCAGCGGGTAATCGGACTCGCGCTAATAATTCTTACCTCCGCGAAGTGTGAATGTCTGAGCATGTATAGCTATCAGATGAATAACTGTATGTGTCCCGAAATGTCGCACTGTGGCTATAAAAGCGCGGTATATTCTGTTGTGTTATGCTCAATGAGTTTTATTATAAAAAGCAACCTCAGGGTTATTCGCGAATAACAATTCCATCGGAGGTATATTAATGCCTCTGCGGATACAATTTTAATAACGACGCCTTGATTCTCTACGCTGCGAGACATAGTTAGGCAAAAATAGTTGAATCATGCAAATGTATGTAAGTGGCATTTCTCATCGTTGCTATCTCTTATAATTCATTTGTATAGTGGAGTTTAATTTAATAATTTGTTTATCAGTTGATTTATTGCAACGAGCTATAAAACGCTGTGTAGTCGTGGTTTTAAACATTTTATTAATAACAAACGAAAGTAAAATTAAATATATTTTTTAACGATGTTAAAAAGATCAAAGCATTAAATGTTTGTATATTAAGTACTGGCGTATTTGTTGAAAAAGGAAATGTTTTTTCTTAGAAATCATATTTCATTTAATTTTTGTTTACATAAAAACGTTGGAAAGCTTAAACACATTGAAAATTAACGTTATTGGTAACCTATTATATTTTAAATTGCTCTGTCGTTATGTATAAAATGTATTAAAGGAAAAGTCGTTACAAGATTGAAAAATACTTTTATTTCAGGTAAATTTTCAAGTTTATATTATAATAGACATTTAAAGAATGTATATCTTTTCTCGCTAAGAATGCTAAAGTTCATTTCTTGGATTTTTTCTAAATTATAAAATCTAAATTTCTAAATTTTAAACATAGCGCAATATTTTCTCAGCATTACAAAGCGCGAATCATTTGTTTTCCGAAATTGTTAATCTTTCCATAATATCAAGAATTATTATAACTTTCCTAACACAAGAATAATCCAAGATTTATATAAGAGAGGGGATTTAATCTTGGTTGATGAATCATTCGTGTCATCTTTACTAATTATGGTCGAACATTTCAAACATGT
>JABFOV010003945.1:0-14990 GCA_022817685.1 Aradophagus sp. ZL-2020
ATCCCGAGTTTACGGGTGACGATTTTGTATCCGAGTCCCCATGGATCCCGATCGATGTCCCTTATTAGGGCCAACCATTTCCCCCTCTTGCTGCATTTTATGGCCATCTTTATAGACTTTCTCGCCTGTTTGTATTGCTTGATTAGATGTGCAGCGTTCCCTCTGGGCCGGGCCCACTGCGCCATCCGTTTGAATCTCAGACGAAAACCATCATATCAATCACCTATCATATCAATGAAGTGATTGTATTATTCAAAAGTACTCACTGATAATAAAAAGAAATAAAAATAAAAAGTACAAAAAGAAATAAAAAGGAACCAAAACAACATTACAAAAAATTAAAAAAAAAAAAAAAATAAAAAATGCAAAAGAAGATAAAAGTGTCAATAACCGTGGCACGGTTGTTATAGTACAATTGCTCATACAATAGTTCGTAAACAAATGTCTAATATCGTACATTTCCTTGCAATTTTCAAAACATCGCGACGAATTCTTTACGAACAATTCAATTACGATGAAAAAAATACGAGGAATTGACCTTCTGCCCAAGGGATCATGGTCAGATTCCTGATTTATGCATTAATAAAGTTTAACCGAGTTTCCCCTTCAAGTGAAGTAAACGTGTTCTGTAAGGCATAATTGTCATGTATTGAAACTAAAAAATGTAAATAATACAATTTTAAACGCATTTTCCCCAATTAGAGTTGTTTTTTAATTGCTTATTTTAAATGCATTCTATTTTCGCCTCATAGAACACAATTTAGTCCAATTGAGGAGAAAATTCGAATAAATTTTCATCCGTGTGGAATTTTTTCTTATTGATGTTCGTTTTTGCATTCATTCTAGAATTGAAAGTCCAGTTTTATCAAAATCATTACAATTCAATATATTTGGCTTCGATGACATGAATTAATTCATTGTATCATTAAAATAAAAGAGATGACAAAAAAAGAAACAATTGAAATAAAGGAAGATACAAGTACATGCAGCTTGCATCTCCTTGTGTCCTTCGTTATTTCATTTATTTATGTATTTATATCTTTTTTCGAATAGAATCTGTCGTCGCTTATGATTGATCAAACGATCGATTTGTAACATAAAAAAAATTTACAAATCTTTACAAAACTTTCAAAACTTTATAAAAAAAAAAGTAATTGCAGTTAACTGATTGATTTTCGCGGTCGAAATCTCTTCGCATCCTTGATTGCAATTACTTTTTTCAATAATTTTATATTTTATTTATCATATTTATCCGCCAGAGCATCTGAGACAATCGAAGTGTCTGAGACACGTGGACCGGCTGACTAGATTGAAAAATTATAATTGTTGTTTTTAGGGATGCGGAAAAAGAGTTTGATCGTATAAAGCAATCAATCGAATAAAAGCACTATTTTTATATCTCACTATTTCATTTACCATCTTTAGTCATCAGAGTGTCTGAGACAATCGGAGTGTCTCCGACACTCCTTGACTAATGGTTATTCAATTGTAAATTGCATCAGAACGATGGTTAATCATTTTAGTAAATTATTTTCGTGAAGGAATAAATCCTTGAATTTTAATCAAAAACTCAAAGTTTTTTTTCAATCAAAAACTTAAAATTTTTATAATTGAAATCGTATTTTTCGTGTTGAAAAAAAAGTTTAATATATTGTTTTTAAATCTTATATTAATCTTATATTTAATCTTATATTTCGTCTTATTGGTCTTATTCATTCTTTTCGCAGCTTCCTGCGCCATCTGTTGCCTGTTTGTACTTTGAACAATTCCAACTTTTGATTTGACATTTTCCGCCATCTACTTTTTCTTTCTGTAATAACCTTCCAGCGTATTACCGACCATCCTAGTTTCTTCTCCTCTAGTGACAGCACAGGAACCTCGCCTTATCAATGTTGGTACCTCGTTTTCATTTTGATGGTTTTCGTTATGATGAACCCGACCTTTATTTACTACCCTTTATGGTATATTCAAAAACTAACAACTTTTTCTGTTGAAAAAAGACAGACAATTTAGTTTAAATAAGTGCGTCCTTTTTTAATAAAAATGTTGTTAATTTTCGAACATCCATTACTTTTCAAATGCCCTAAATATATCTAAAAATCCTGAAAATAGTGAGTTCGATTGCTTCTATTTTTTGTCGCACTCAAACACATTGCTCCTCATCCAGAAAGAAAAAGATACAACGTATCTTCTTACATCTCAAATTCGTTGCTGGCATATTCAGAAAGTAACAACTTTTCTCGTTGAAAAAGGATAGACTATTTATTACACATAAGTGTGTTCTTTTTCAATAAAAGAAGTTGTCAAGTTACCTACATACCATATATGTTCGAAAACAAATAATCTTTCATCTCTTTTCTGTTTCCAGGTTAAAAAAAGGTAAACGATTTTCTGTTCGTTGTCTTCACCACCATAATATTTCCCTGACAGAACCATTATTGTGCTCCAAATATTAGTAAACACTAGTAGGTTAGAATCACTATAGGCATTGACAATATTTTTTTGCAAAATGGTGAAATCATAGTTTATGAAATTTATTTTATGAAAATATTGTTCAATGGGTGAACATTACACATCACGGAAAATTTTTGTACAGCATTCAATTACAAAAACTAGCTGTCTAATAAGTGTATGAAACATATACACAGTTCGGTTCTTAAAGGTAGGTAAATTAAATTTAATAAATCTGATGTTAATTCAAAACTAGGATTAACTTTAAATGCTGTTGATTTAGTTTTTTCATTTTTATTGTATATAATATATCATTATTGTATGAAATCAATATTGGAAATAGATTTTAAATAACATTCAATGACACTTGTTTATTTTTGATATTTACTTTTCATCTGTCTATATTAATTAACTTTCATTTTTTTATAATCAAAATTTATATATTGTATTGAAGAATTTCAAAATCAATTAACATACATGCAAATCAATATAAATCTTATATTTTTGGTGTAATTAAATACTTATCATATCAAAAAGTGAGCTTGATAAATTATGAAAAATTTGATAAATCAATTTAGAAATTAAAAGATCAAATGTTATCAAGAACAAAGAACAACTTTCGTTAAAATATTAATTAATTTTATCTTTATCTTATTTCAAAGAAAACGTATCATTTTCTTATACTTTCATTGTTGCGAAAATAATGTACGTTTTGTTGCAGTATATATTTATGTTTTAGTACTCAAAAACTTGAAATTGTTGCATAATTTAAGATAATATTAAAAAAATGGCTTCCGGCGATACCATAAATCAAGAGGGTGACGACAACTGCTGGAGAGATGATTTGATGATGCAGCTTCAACGCAGAAATAGATTACAAACTTATTGTTACAATGATCTTATCAATTTGCGTAAGTGCAAAATAAATACAAAACAAAATCAAAATCGTTATAACATATGAAGAAAAAAGGTATTCTAACTTTTTTTTATTTATTCATACTACATAAATACCAGTGTATCTTTTTATAACTATGATTCGAATTTTATATGAAATAAAAAATGATTATATTTAATTCATTTTTATCTATTAATAAAACGATAAAATTAAGCAATATAATCCTTATTCAAAAAAATTAATTGCTTAAATGAAAAAAAAATCCCGAAACTATGTCAGATTGTAATTAAGTTAAATTTATTCAAAATGAAAGATAAATTGAAAAACCAAAACTCTAAATTCTTATGTTGTAAACATTTTTCTGGAATTTTTATTTTTAATTGCACAATCGTTACATAATAAATAATAATATCTTATAATTTGTAGATAATCGTTTATTTGAAAGCGTTGATGTTCTGAGGGCAGAAAATTTACAATTATCAATTTACAATGAGAAACTTCGCAACGAAAATATCATTGGTAATGTCGGTACGGGTGGCAATGCAGCATTGGAAGCTCGACTTTTAAGTCAAGCTGAAGAATTGGCTACGTTACATAGAAGAAAAGGAGAACATACTCAGCAAATAGTAGATCTTAATAATAAACTGCAAGAACTAACAAAAGAACTGCAGGCTAAAGAAACTAAGTATATATATTTTTGTATTAGAATTCATTACTATATTAAAAAAAAAAGATAAAAAAAAACATTTGTTCAATCTTAAAAGTCATAACAAATTGATTTTTTCCAACAAAAAACTTAAAAAATTAGTCACAGTCCAAAAAGTTTGCTACTTTGATATAAATCCAAACATTCTAGTTTAGTTTAGTTTAGTTTCTTTTTTTATATTATGAAAAAGAAAAAACATATATAAAAAAATAAATGTTTTTACTTACAACTTCTTAAATTTGTACAACGCAAAAAGCTAAACTGTGACTTCATTTCTGGCGGGTGAATCAAATTTGAAACTGAGTAATTTTTATAACTGAATGATTCAATTTTTTTAAATACGTCAAACAATCTAAAATTCCTCACGATTTTACTGAATGTACGCATTGATAATATTCCTTCACATTTTCCTTGAGATGCAACAACCAAAAGCCAAATTTGTAGTAAATTTATTTTGTTTCTTATATCATAGTTACTTAATGTCATATATAGTAATTTAATGTTTTAGATAAACATTTTTAAATACTTCCTCAAGAAAAAAAAATCTGTGGAATTCACAATTGAGAAAATGTTATATGTACATATCCGATGCAAATATATTATATTATATTTACGATTTTCAGTTTGGCTGAAACTACGGAATTAAACAACAGCTTACGTAAAGAAATATTACGATTACAAACAAAGAAAAAAGAGTTAGATGAAGCTAATCAGACATTAAAAGATGAGCATCAAGCGTTACAGCTTGCATTTGCATCGTTAGAAGATAAGCTCAGAAAAACCCAGGTAATAATTTTACTTCATTTGATTTTATTTTGGCACCTTAAAATAAAATATTTTGCAAAAAATATACCATATACGAATATTATAATAATTGGCAATCATTATAATAAAATGAAGACACCAATAAATGTCTATAGAAATGTTATTATATTAAATATTATAAATGGGCTTACCGTTTCATTTTCTCACAAGTTTATTTCATTTCCACAGTTGTGGACACAATAATTTCTCTGAATGTTTATATAATTCTAAATCGATATTTTTGCTAGACCCTGGAAATTACTTTTCATAATGTATTGTCAAGATACTTGTTTTCAAAAGTAACTCGTTACCATTACTGTAACTTGGTGTTGAAAAATGTAATGCGTTATCGTTATCCTTATATTTTAGAAAAGAGAAAATTAAGTCAATGTAGCCATTATTCGAAAAATGTTACGTTTTTGAGTATCACGTTATTTGTAACGGAAGTACTGGTTTTTGTAAATAAAGAGTTTATTCTTTTATCAAGATAGTATCAATCTATAACGCCAACAGCGCCACCTCAACTGAGGATTTTTTTTTTTGTAAGAATAAAGTACAGTAGAATTCCACTTAATCTATATCCCACTAATTTCAGACCAGCCAACGATTCGTCCAGCAAACTAAATTTTATTTACCTCTCTCACATCTTCTATTTGCCTTTTCTCTGATCTTATATCCCTACTTTTGTATACATAAATTAGATTTGCGCGGCAAGAAATGCACTTTTTTTTTATTTTGCATCGCGTTAATGCACATATGTTTTCCTTCTATCATTAGCTAAGCGAGAAACCAGTTACATCGTATAGATAAGTTAGGCGAGATTCTACTGCATTTAACTCCAAAAAAACATTTTTTTTTTTTTTTTTCAAAATTCTTTGATTCATCGAATTAAAGAATTTTCAATTAATTTTATTTATTGCTTGACAATATGTTACTGATTTTAAATTAGACGATATATTTTATAAAATATACATTTTATAAACTTCAATATAGTGGTTTATCTCATAGCAACAACCATTTGCTCAGTTGAAACTTTCGATTTGTATTTAACGATAAAAAGTGCGTTAGGGAACGTGTCCTAAATATTTATTTTAAGTGGTTCCGTTGTTTTGTAAATCAACAAAGAGTAAACTCTTTATCTGCAAAACCAATGTTTTTTCCAATGAATATGAACCATTGATAACACGGCTTCAACGTCACATGGGTCAGAACGGACAATGGGCATTTAGTTTTAGTTGGACAAATCAGCTTGTCCGCAGTTGCGCAGTGTAATTTGTCAGTGCAGCTTTTGTGTTAATTTTTCAATACAAATATAATATACTGTCTATATAAAAATTAATCGTTTAGTATTCTGAGTGCGCCTGTAAAATTTTCTTACATTTCAAACAGAATTAGAAATTAATATTATACGTTACTCAGTAGGAATTTTGTAATTGCTGGGTAAGGTATACATTAAATTATCGAAATCATCTCGGTTAGCTTAGCAAGATTTTACTGTAACTGTAAATCATTTTACGCAACTTGGGAGCGGACAAAATTGGAACTAACCGCTTCTCTGGCATTAAAGTTGCTCTCGGGCTACGCCAACGAGCAACTTTACCGCCCTGGAGCGGTAAGTTCCTCTTTACCGTCCGCTCCCTCGGTCCGTGAAATAGCGTACATGCCTCGGGCGCAGTGGCGCCCTCAGCAGTAATATACTATTAATAGTGTTTCTTGCACTACTATAGAATTTTGTAACTAAAATTGATTTAGTTACTTACTGGTGGTCGTAACGTCAGAATGAATTTGTTATAACAATAATAATTAATTTATCATTTTGTTGCAGGAGGAAAATCGACAGCTGATTGAACGATTGATAAAATACAAAACGAAAGACGCTGACAAAATGAACGAAGAAAATGATAACTTCCTCAAGTAAGTTTTTAATATGATATATTTTAAATTAAATTAAAAATGTCTAATTTAAAGGGGTGCCAATTTTTCTCGGCATAAAATGTAGACTAATTCTAAACACGAGCAAAACTATAAGAAATATATATATTTTATTATTATTATTATTTTTTTTTTATGAAATGAAGGACATACTTTTTATTATAATTTTGCCATTATTGGTGATTGCTAAAACTGTACCGCTTTCTCCACAATACTGTAAAGTTAGACCTCTCAATGATATCACAAATGTCACCGTCTTACTTTATTTCAAGAAGAAGAAAAAATATGTTCCCATGTTAAAATATATTTGATCATTTTTTTTAAAAATAATCATTCTGGACAAAATGTCAATTATTGAAAAAAAAAAGGATAACTTTTTAACCGATAACGGATAACTTTTCACCATTTCATATAAAAAAATATGTTTTGAAAAAAAAAAAATTAAACAGAAACCAGAAAATATGTCTTAGTATAAAAACGTGTTTTCATTTTTTATTTCTAATAAACTGGAATGAAGACATTTGCAACAGTTTAATTTTGCGATGCTGTGGGAATAGGGGTACTTCTTTAACTATCATCAGCGAAACTTTAAATTAAAATTCGTCAAACGAATCCAAAATACACTCTTTTATACGAGAAAAACTGCATATAGTTTCGTTAAAAAAAAAGTGTCTAAAATTACTCTTTATTTCTCGTCGAGAATTGGTAATAATATGTCTTTTTCCTAATGATTGTATTTACACCACAAAAACACTGGTGTAAATGCGGTGTATTGCTGGTATAATTGTGGTGCAAAACTCTTCTAAAATTTATCGCAATTAGTAATTTGGTGGTGTCAATGAAAACACTAAGTACACACCTCAAAATTACCACCTTGATATACGTTTACATTTCAAATGAGCTTACACCACTATTACAACAGCATTTTGCGGCATTAACTCAAATATCAGGATTGTCTAAACAATGTAAATATAATAAAACATCTAATTTTTCCTTGAAAAAAATATGTATTTTTACAAACTGTACATTTTTTCAAGGACCAAATAGATATGTTGTATAGTATATGGTATAGTATTTATTTTCATTGTTTATGTAGATTTCAGATTTAAAATATAATTACTTTTGTTATTAATGCTGCTCATTTATTACGTAATGATTATATAAGATCATCAATAATATAACTATTCTTTAACAGGAAAAGACAAGCGAAAATGCAAAAGGAATTGGAAGATGCCGCTCGAGACACTCGACAAATTAGTCCTGGGCACAATAGTATGCAAGAAGGAATGTTGGGTGTTAACGCAACTGTGCCAACTAATGTCCTGATTAAATTCGTAAGCTTTTATGTTAAAACTTTACGTTTCCCTTTTTTTTCAAATCATCTAATATTTTTAATATTTTTGAAGTAGAGATTTAATTCTAACGGTTGAGATAAAGTTTTAAATCTAATTTCATGAAATTAGTGACTTTTTAGTTAAAAAATTTAAAACATGGAATTTATAATTATTACACTTTTACTCTCTTTTTGATTTTTACATCAAGCTAGTTTTTAATAGTGAAAAGTGATGTAGTTTCATTATTTTGTATAGCATCGTTTTGTTAAACGTACTTCTATTCTACTCTTTCTGTTTATTTATTTTTTCAACTTTAATATATTACATTTTTATTATTTCAAATTGCTTACAGAATTATCAGTAAGTTTTTGAACATTATATGTTGAACATTGTTTATAATTACGATAACTGCCTAATTGGCTTACTGCAGATGCCAAATACTTATTTATTCTATTAAAAATTACGTTCCAATTGTATTTAAAATATCATTATTTTTGATAAAATGTCTTTCAAACGAAAAATTAGTGAATTTTAAATCAATTTAATTTTACAGCTGAAATAGAAAGTTTAAAGAAATTATTAGTTTAAAAGATGAATGAAATAAAACGTAAGTAACAAATATGATTTTGACATGCTTTACTAAAGTTGAAAAACGCTAAGAGGATGACGAACTGGATCATAAAATTTCAATTTTAAATTTGGCGCCAAAATTGTAATGTACCTAGTTAAATGAAAATGTTTAATAAAAATGAAAAACAGTGTGAAGAGGTCAAGAGTTTGTTGAATTTTCTTAAATTAGAGACAAAAAAAAAACAATTATTCACATAATACTTTGCAAGAAAAATGTTGTACATATTATATACACTCGATTCTTAGAATGTCTACATTCTTGAGACCAGAATTCTTGAATTATCTATATCATGTCACCGCGCATTTGCATTCTGATTAGGTGGTTATTTCTCTCACTCGTAACTAACGTCACTCATAAAGAAACTTTCTCCACTTGTGGGGAAAATCGCCTCTTTCTCCATGACAACGAGCTGTGAAAAGTTCTATTTTCCACAAGTAGCTGGCGCCACTCGAGGTAAAATGTACTATTTCTGCTTTTAAAAATATTTTCTGATATTTTTAAATTTACCGCCACAGAATAAATGATTCTTATTAGTGGAAAAGGCGAACGAAATTTTTCATTTCAATGTAGACAATGTCAGAATCGAGTTATTTATTGTCTTGAATATGACAATTTTCATATCAACTTGGTGAAGATTTTAAATGAGATCAGTGCTGTTCTCTTCATTTTTTATCTCAATTTTATTTATTAGACATTTAAATATCAGTATTGCAGAAATCTTCTACAATTTTTCAACGTATGTCATCCTCTTCAAACACCAACAGAAATTTTAATCCAGTTTTTCCCTTAATTGGAGTAAAGTGTTCTATAAGGTGAAATTGTCATGTATTTAAACTAAAAAATGTAAACAATAGTTCAATTACAGACCTATTTCCCCCAATTTGGGGCACTTTTCAAATTGCTTAGTTTAAATACTTGCAATTTTTGCCTTATAGAACACGTTTATACTGTAAATAGAAGAAAAATTTAAATATAAATATTTCTCCACGAGTAGCCACGAATATAAGACATCATTTTTTGCAACGCCTTGCAGTGAAGAAAGTAATCATTTTCTACACTAGTGTGGAAAACGGTTACTTTCTTTACGAATGACGAAGTCACGAGTGTAAAAAGTAATCAGTGTTTTACAAGTGTAGAAAATGGTTACTTTCCCTACGACCACAAGTTGGAAAAAAATGTTGTCCACGTAGCGTTATTAAAGGAGTGGGAGAGAAGACTAAATAAAGAGCTCTATTGTGCTTAACTCATTTTTAAACATTCTCATTCATCGTTTACCATTTATTCTAATAATAATTATTACGAAATCAAATTAAATAATTATAATTATATTTCAGTAGATATATTAAAATGATTATTTGACTCATTCTGAAATTCATTTTTCATTCATAACTTCTTGATCTAGTACAAAAAGAAGTAAAAACATTTGAAAACAAAAACTTTTTTATTTGTGTTAAGTCTGGAAAAATATTTTTATTTTAAAACCTTTTCTTCTTTAATCGCATAAAATTCGAATACTTGTTTTCGTAGCATTGAGAAGTTTCAGATCACTGAGTTTAAGTTGTTTTTTTTTTTTTTTTTTTTTTTCAAGAAAAAAACCGTTTTTTGAATGGTTAAATGATACATTATAACAATTTCATATATAATAAAAAAATTG
This sequence comes from Aradophagus sp. ZL-2020, assembly GCA_022817685.1. Lineage (NCBI taxonomy): Eukaryota > Metazoa > Arthropoda > Insecta > Hymenoptera > Scelionidae > Aradophagus > Aradophagus sp. ZL-2020. The sequence continues at coordinate 10,408 of JABFOV010003945.1, forward strand.
TTTATATATATGTCGTTAAACTCCTTGGGATATTGTGGAATATCAAGGAAAATACCTTTGGAATATCATGAAATTTTTTTGGAATACCATGGAACAATTTAAAAAAAAAATTATTATATATATATATATATATTTAACATCAAATATTCTTTATATTAATATTGAAGTATTATTCAATATTACATAATATTATATTGTTCAAAGATCTTTTGACATGTTCTGTGGTAAAATTTATTTCGTACTGTAGTAAATTTTGTTGTGGTTTTTGAATTATTATGATTATAACAAAAATTACCATCCAATTTTACTGCACCGTTATTCACAGTATTAAAAATATGAGAAAAAATGCAGACATTTTCTTTTATGATAAAATAAGCTTAGTTCCAACTTATTGTATCCTGTTACTTTCTTCAAACACTTCTCGAAAAGCACCTGTAAAATATCAAAATCCTTTGTACCGCCATGATTAGTCTATTATTAGAAAAATAAACAGAGAATAAAAGAAATGTAGTATTCAGAGCTCACAATTTTATATTACCCTGTTACTTTCAACGACAAATTTATTTTAGCACCAGCAAAGTGTCAAAACTTTTGTACCGAATGAGTGGTCAATAATGTTTTTATGACACCATAAATCTAAGACGTCAACATTTCAATGACTCTGACATATATCCGAAAATGAATTTCACACTTCGAACAGGATATTATGATGATATGGAAAGCTTATCCGGAAGAAGTAGTTTTTGGTTTGGAAAATTTGACCACGACTCGGTATACCTGCTTGACAATAAAAATAATGGATTACAGGTATCTAATAATGAAGTTGCTGGTTTTTTCAAAACATAGCGGTTGAAAGTAACAGGAGGATATAAGTTGAATGAAAGATGTTGAAAAATTTTCGGTTTTCTTTTAACTTTTTCAAAATGTTATTATTATATATTTATATAAATTTTATATAAGTATATAATATTTTATTTTTTTTGTTATAATAAAACAATCTGTATTCATAAGTTATAATAATAAATTTATTATAAATACATATTTTTTACAATATAATGTATTAAAAAATATATCTTTATAAATTTTTATTCTTGTTGTTTTTATATTAATTAAGGAGAATGTTGGAATTTTGTGGTATTAATATAAACACTTATCCAACTGAATTTTTTTCTTTTTTTACAATTGTAATTTATTAGTTAAAAGTTAAAGATAACAATAATATGCTTTAATTTTATAAAAATCACAAATTAATTATTTTATAGCAGTTTTACCTTATTTTTATTTCTTTTTCTAAAATGTAACTTTAGTAAAAAGTGGCCATATTTGCAGATAAAAATAAAAATTATTCTTCTTCACACAATATTTAATTTTTTGTACAAAATATTTTTTGATCGACTAAACATTCATTTGATTTAATTTTTTTTTTTTATTTATAATTTTAAATAGTTTACTCGATTCATAAAAACTGGTTAATAAAAAAATATAAAATTGAATTTGAAACGAAGAAACAAAATTTTGATGCAAATAAATATTTATTTGGCTCATATTTGAATATAATCCAAATAAATTTATTTATTACTCAATTATATATTTATTTATTATTTAGATCGAATACGTTGTTCTCTGAATATAGTTTTTCAGACGTAGTTGATTTTAAGAACATATTTATGAACTTTAATTTTGGAAAATTCACTTTCAAACGTGAAAAAATATATTAGGATTTCATAAAATCGAAGAATGTACTATTATAGTAACGAAAACACAAAAAGAACGCAAGTTCAAAGGTTTTCGTTTTTACAGATGTTATTTGAAAGAAGTGAAAGTTTCAATGAAAACGTTGTGTATTATATTTTAATTTATCTTGTACTGCTCTATAACATTTTTTAAAAATTATTCAAAACAATAAAAAATCAAACTTTGTAATTTTTTTTCTGGATTCGAATCCGTTGAAATGACTATAGCAAAACGAAAAATATACTGTTAATACATTAACAATATATTACTTTTCAAAAGTACTATATAATATAATATATATATTCAAGAATACTATATTATTAATATACTTATAATGTATTTTTAAATTTCTGTACATTTGTTTAGCTGGCAATACATTATCAATATATTGTTAAATTGTTCACTGAGAAAACTATATCGCACAATATGGAATGTAAAATTTCCAGCGTGGTTATTGGTCGAAATAAAGCAATCGAGCAACGTCATTAGCTAAAGGTAGTTACGATATGATATCGTAAACAGTTTACTATATGACATTGTGCACGTTACAATATATCTTGCAGTGGTTACAATATGGTTTTCTCAGTGTTGCTGGTTTATTTTCAATATAGTGACAATATACCGTCATGATAATAACAAAGTATCACTATATTGACAATACACTAACAATGTTTTGAAAACTGAAATATATGTTTGCAGTTAGGAGTATATTGTCAATATAATGACCGTATAATGTCAATATACTGACATATAGTTTTTCGTTGTTACAAACTATTAACATTTAATTATAGCTTGCGATAGCTCAATGGTTAGGGTATAATGCTGTGACTCATTAAGTTGTGAGTTCGATTCCTCGGCATTTCAGTTTTTTCAAACCGATGTTTGATGTTAAAATACAAATTAAAGTTAAAAATAAAATTAAAAAGTATTGTTTACAAGCACATAATAAAATAATAAAATTCATTCTCATATATTAACAGTATACGAACACTATATTGACAATATACTATTAATATATTAACAATATATTTTTCGTTTTACTAGGGAATCATTTCGATCAAACAGTGTTTTAATTTTAATTGTTTGAAAGATCAATACTAAAAGTAAAATAAAATTAAATTGACAATTAAATAATAGTTTATTATACAACAATGAATTTGAGTAATTAATATTAATTCAACTTTTTTATTGATTAAAGTCGCCAACAAAAAATTACAAAATTCACTATTTTTTGTTACGTTTTCATATAAGTTATACTTAGCTTGTGGTCAACTTTAATTTGGTCATTTTAAATTTGACATTATTTATGCGACGAATTAAAGCAAACGAGTATTTCTACTATATAGCAATAGCATTAATAATTATTAATATTAATTGCACATATAAAATGTAACATTAACGAACAACTGTTTTAACTTGATTTCATTTATATGTTTTAAAATAAATGTTATGCATTTCAAACTTGCAGTATATTTCTTCTCATTAAAAGCGATCATTTTAATATTTATAAAATGTCACTAATCGAAATTCGTTTTAATAACATTACGTTTTGCATATAATATCGTCCGGTTCACTTTCATGAGTTTATTTCGCATGATTAATTTGCTTTATGAGTTGACTATAATTTACTTTGTTCATACGTACAATTATTTCTAAAATGTATTTTAATCAATATTTTTTAATTAGCTGAAGAACTATAAATAACACTCCAATAAAAGTAATATCAAATTAAATAAATAAATGAACGCTAAAAAAAACATAAAAAATATTTTTATAAAAGTATATGATAATACAAAATTTCGGATGTATATAATAAATAGGTATTTAATTTAATCAAAATTCCCCTAAATGTAAAAAAAAATTGCATTAACGATTTTGATATAATTTACTAAAACTTATTAACAAATTCTAATGGTTTTTTCCGCCATTGTCTAAATCTTGTATATGTGATATGAATGTATAAAATTAATATAAAACAAAGTAAAATGAGATATTTTGTTTTATATTATTTTTTATATATTTATATTATACGTACAAGAATTTATTTATTGTACTTTATACTACTTCCGGTCATAGAAAATACATAAAATAGAAAATATATAAAAATCGAAAATGTTTGTGCTTCGTCGGCTTTATTTCTTTTATTAGAGGTCCAACACTTTTCGGCAGGTATATTGCTGGACAAGGATAACTAACATAAAAATTGGTATATTACCATTTCGGTCTACCAATGTACGTGTCAGAACTCTTAAATAAGTATTCATTGCCCTTGTATTTTATATTCATTTCCTGCAGGTCAGACTTTTTTATTTTTACTTCATTTATTTTTATACAGTTTTGAATAGCTATGTAAGTTTATTATGTTTACTTACATAGTTGACAAGTAATATTTAGGATATTAAAAAAATTGTGGAATTTTAGTTATATCATCCGACCAGTCTAAGCTTAATGATTTTTATATTAATAGTATTTCAGATCTCCTTTGTGCATAAATTTGATGTGATTATATTATTTATATATTATATATTATTATTAAACATATATTCATATTTTTTACGAGAAAATCTGCAAGAATATAATCTGCAACAAAGGTGGAGAGCTCATGATTGCCGTATATAAACGTAAACTACAGCTTTTCATATCTAGTGCAGAAAGTAGCACTTTTCTATCCTCAAGCAGAAAAGTTCACATTTCAGCTTTCAGAATAATTTCATGACTTTCTTCCCTCAGAGTAATTTAACTGATTTTTTTCTTCCTAGAGCAAAAAATTTTATTTTTGTCGTAAGAGGAAACATGATTTATTTTTTCACACGTTGACATTTATTTCATACATTAGTACAATGTTAACT
>JABFOV010003946.1:0-14987 GCA_022817685.1 Aradophagus sp. ZL-2020
TGTAAAATATACAAATTAGAATCAATTTTGACTTAACCGCCTTTTTGAATTAAAATTTTAAGTATATAACTTTTTTACTTTTTTATGTTTTATCATTATTTTATATTTTATCATTGTTTACTATTGTCAAGGTAGTTATTTTGTAATATTTAAGATAATTAAATATAAGTTTATAAAAACAAAAAATGCATTAAAGGTTGATTTTTCTTATTAAAATTTGATATGCTTAGAAACTGTAATCGATTTCCAAAAATAACCGTAATAGTAAACGTAATCGTAACGATTAGAAAGTCCGTAACCATAACCGTAATCGTAATCGTTATTTAATTGGGTTTCATTCCCTGGTTATAACTTAACCTAAAAAATAGGTTAACATTACGGAAATGTTTTCTCGTGAAATATTATTTGAAAATTTATTCACTTGCATGTAATTAAATGAATTTGCACACTGATATCATTAGTGTGATGTCTCTTATCGCGGTATCATGGACACATTACGACATCACTTCGATATCATCACTATATCTCATACGTGATATCACAATGACATCACATAGTAAAATATGTTGAATGTGAATTTAGTTTTAGTATTATATATATATCTACACATATTTATGCGAATTTAATTTCGTCAATTAAATACCGTATAAAACAGATGTACGTTTCTAAATTTACGATTCTTTTTTCATATTAAATTATGACATTTAACATTAATGTCTGTTATGGTATGCAGTTCAATTAAATTTTATTTTATTTCAAATTTTATGTGGCTGTTTTATACGGCATTTAATCGACGAAATTAAATTCGCGTAAATATGTACTAATATTTTCTACTACTTTGTATTCATGTTAGATTTTTGTTCATTACAATGATATCATGATGTGATATTGTGATATTGCGGTGAAATCATTGTCTGATATATCATTATGATAATGTTATGATGTCGCTACGTGATAATACAGTAATATCACACTCAAAGTAGAATCGCGATTGATATGTAAAGCGCATGTGATATCACTGAGATCATCATAATATCATCGTGATATTGTAAAAATTCTCAATGTGTGAAAATGTATTTTCAAAATTTTTCATGTTTGTATGTCATTTTCATCTAACTGTCAATTTCATAGTTTAGACGCCGATTCTAAAATTCCAATTTTGCAATTTACTTCGTAAACTACTTTATTACTGTTAATTATTGATTTGTTTATACTTATTATTTTAATAAACTTACATACTTTAGTTTAGTTTATTTATTTATTTATATTAATTATATATGTTAATATATTAATTATAAATATATATGAATAATTATAAATAATATAAATATATTAATTTATTTATATTAATTATTGATTTGTTTATAGTTATTATTTTAATAAACTTACATACTTTACTTGATACTTGCTATATACGTTGATAAGCAAAGGTGATTAAAAAAAGATTGTTTCATGAGAAAAATGCTATATTATCAAAAAATGATTTTCACTATTAATTTATTTTTAATAATGATGGATCTTATTAGAGACAAGTTTAAAATGTAAAATGAAAATATTTAAAGTACTATTAGTCAAACGAAAAATAGTCATATTTGTCAAAATATTTTATAATATCACAATTTTATATCATAATTTATTAATATGTTTTTTTATTAATATGTTTAACGTTATTTATAAATGTTACACTATTTATTGAATAATATTATATGATACGGTGCGTACAATAAAAGGCCTACTGTGAATGTGTATCTTTATGTATATTAACAAAGTGAGAATTTAATTTTTTTGCATTCTGTTTATTGATAAAACATTTTTATTGTTATCAGTACGAATAAACTATAACAATAAAAATATAAAATATCGATAGGTTTTGTGACTGGTGAAGTGTTCTTACTGAAGATGAAGCCTGAAATAGAAAAGATATTGAAATCATTATATTCATAATTTAAAATTGACAAATCTTGATGAAATATTGATTATATTAATCATATTCCAAATTAATTAAAGATTTTTATTTTGAAATCTCTTGGTAGAACATTTTTTTTTCTCCTTAGGTTTGTAATACAAACTATATATATATTTTTTTTTTCTATCAGAAAAATATCGTGCACAATTCAGGAAAAACAAATTTTATGTTGATAGCCTTTCGCGCTACCAATTTAAAAATCATCTTTCCTCTTTAAGTAATTTATTAATATATCTTTAACGATGTAAATTATTGAGATGTTTATAAATATTTACCTTTATCGTTCGGATCTCTTGTTCCGCAAAGTCTATGTCTCAAAATATGTTTTCTCTTTGGATTTTCGTAACCTGGTATCCACAAACTGGGTGAATCTAACCTCCCAGTAGATATTAATTTGCTGAAATCTTGCTCAAGTTTATTTGTAATTGGCCCTAAAATATGAATTTACATTAATACTTCTTTTTTTATAATTAACAAAAATAATAATATTACCAATAAGAGTTTCATCATACCTTTAAAATGTAGCAAAAACTGTAAACAGGCGCCATTGTGAAGAATTTTTGTTTTACGATTGTCAATTGACAACATCCATTCCGGTATTCCCATAACATGCCTTACATCTTCTAAAAACTGTGCTCTGAAACAATATTATATTATCGCATTTTAATTATATATACGTTATTGAATATATTACAACGTCAACTATATATTTTGTGATCTTTGCAAAGTTGGTAGTTCAAGAAGTTGCCAACTTAAAATGTAGTCAAGCATGACATCTTTTCTATCAAGAAAATATAATATAGTTGGCATCACGACCCGCAAGCGAGTACTACCAACATAAACAAATTTCATACATTATCTGATATATTACATTATTTGATAACTTACACAACAAATCGTGGCGATTTTCGTATATTGACATATTTCACAATATCATTATCTGGTTCTATATTAGCACAAGCGTAGCGGTTGCTGCTAAAATCTTTGTCCATTATTACAATTGATTTACCCATAGCAGACACAGGACCTTCAAGGGGAAAGTTAGGATCAACAAGAACTCGTCTTTCGAGTCCAATGTTGAGAGGACCTAAACGAGCAGACAGATCTCCAACGTCACACCTTAATGGCAAATCATGTCCACATTCCTCTCTGTATAAATCTTCCTAGAAAAAAAGATCATTATGAGACCTGGACTTGTCGGGTTCGCAGTAGCGAACCCTGATTATATACTTATATTCATGCTTTTATATCTCTTGATATAGATTAACTTTAACATAGAATAACCTAACAAAAAATCCGTGTAGGATCTTAAAGAGAAATTTGCCACAAGAACCTACATAGAAACCGTACTTGAGATTTTTTATAAAAACCCATACAATTTAGAAACCTATCCATGTTTCTACGTGGGCATTGAATTGTTAGTGATACGGAAACCTGAATAGGTTTGCACATACCCCCAGAAATTTTTTTGGAATTTTACATAAAGATATTACTAAACTAAACTATCTAGCAAGCTATGTAGAGTATGTGTGGGTTTAATTTCATTAAATCGTTATGATATAGAAATCGAGATATTTTGAGAGAAGATATGGTCTTCTAAAACTTCTTTGGATTTCTACGTAGAAAACTATACCATATAGAAACCTATGCGAATTTCCATGTGAGTATTGTCGGATCAAATAATCCTACGTTGTACCATATTACACCATACATGGTGTAAGTTCCTGAACAGCTTTTTGTATTGAATTTTTATATAAGATCCTATAGAAAATTTTCTGTCAGAACATGAATGTAACAATCATTTGCAGGAATTCAACTTTTTGTAAAGATAATAATACGGCAACAATGCATGGCAAACTACATTGTTACTATATTATTACCAGACCGAACGAAAACGATATAGCGCTTATCCTAGCAATTTAAGCCGAAAACGGTTGCGCGAGTTTTATTATCTCACTCTGTGTTACATCATAGTATAAACGTATATTTTTATTCAGGCGGCTCAGTCACTCAGAGCATTTAGAAGTTTATGTATGCATCATTTTCATTTATTATTTCTTATCTTGCTTCAGCAATTTTTTCTTTAAATACACATATCACTTACATTAAACATAGGACTTACGTTAAGAGGATCTGCAAGTTGTGTAAAATATGGATTCCATCTATATCCAGCTGCTGTGCATCGATCTTGCGATTTAATTGTCGCATCCACTCCAACAGGGTTTACATATATTGCCCAATTATGATTCTGGGTCTAAAATTTTGATTATATTTTGAATTATTAGAATTGCTAATGTACGTGACTTTTGAACTTTACTAATGTACTGATAAACACATATCTTTTCGGTTCAACAAATTAAGAAGTTAAAATTATACCATACATAATTGTAATATATCAATAGTCGTGATAATTGATGATCATTTTAAAATCTTTCATTTTTTAAGTGGTATTACTTTTTTGTATAATTTCAATTTTGTATTACAGTTGATTGAAATTTCATCATTTCAATTTCCGTTTCTTTCGTTTTATAAATTATTTTAATAAATTTTCAAATAAAACTCGATGCAAGTTAAAGCATTTAAGACCAGATGAATAAAATATTTTGAATACTAACCACATTGCGATCATTTTTTCCTGGATGCCTCAATTTAATTTCTAAGATGGTATCGCTTTGACTTTTGTCATTATATATCAGTTGTGTCTGAAATTGAATAATAATATTTATTGTTATTGCTATATTTATTTAATTACTAATTGATAAGTAGCTGTAATGAAACATTTTTCAAATTAAATGTCCCAATATTTTTCTGTCTACAGAAAAATTCAACATGGTGTATCTTTTCAAATAATACAGTCTTCTAAAATAAATATAATTACCATTCTGATGTAGCCATAGGCGAAACCGTTAGGGTGATGAAAAGACGCAATGGCTCTTAATTCTCTTGCTTCTGAAGGTGCATATCCTCTTTCAATTGTTGAACAAGCCCACCTACACAAATAAACATATTAGTGATTGTATTAATTTTATTTTTGATTAATATAAAAATTGAACGACATTAGAGACGCAGAGTTCCATTCCCGATTTTGAACCGGTGTAAGACCGGATTTGAACCGATTCAAAACCAGAAAGAGAAACTATTGTCTAAACGTTTTATTAAACTATAACTATAATCAAAACCAAAATTCATTTAATTAACCTTAAATTATCCTCCTTTTTATGTATAACCACACTTCTTCCTATAATACTGTTCGAACCAAATAATGGTAACAACGTGTCATTGTGAGTAGCAATATATTTTCTTCTCTTATCCAATGTCCCGAATTTCCCGCTAAGATCGCCCATTTCATATTGGTCTGTCGTTCCTTCTCCCGGAGGTGGTGCTTCGTGTGGATTAACATTAAAAGGATTCCAATGTCCGTAAAGAGATGTACCTTCGCATGGAAACTCTAAGTCCATTTCTACTGGCACCTATAAACATTTTTATATGCAATTATATAATGATTTGATAACATTATACATGGAAATAAGCCCGGGATAAAACATGCTCATCTGATAATTTACCATGTGTATATGATAACCACTCATTTTTCCCGTCAGACCTTCCAAATTAACTTCAATGTCTGTGACGTCATATTCACTTTGTTGTAAGAATTCTAATTTCCCTCTAACTGAAGCTGATTCGCCGTTACCAAACCAGTCTTTGGCTACTGCTTTCTTATGGTATAGTCTCCCAATTCTAATAAATATGATGTAGACATTATATTCCAAAATTTCAGGTAGAAAAGATTGTTGACTATTGTCATTTCTTTTATAAATCATATCGATGGATACGAAGTATTCGATTTCTAAACTGATAATGAAAACTCCTCCTCATATAAGGATATAATTTGGATACCATATTATCCAGATAGGAACTCAGGTATGTTTCTAGATGGTATGGTTTACTAAAGACATTCCTAATAGGTGTCTACTTAGGTTTTTGTGTTAGATTCCTAGGTAGGGTTCTACATAAAGTTTGTTTCAGAGTTTTTTCTAGCTATCGATATAATTTTTTTTCAAGCAAAAAAAACAAACTTTACTTACACAGAACACGCAAGTCTTTCTCCTCTTGCTTTTGGACCATGATCATCGTATATAACTAAGCTTTTACCCACAATACTAAATGGACCAGATAACGATATTAATGTATCTGTATACAGTCGCCGGGTAAATTGTGGTCCATCTGCTCTTCTTCCAGCGATTTTTAAAGTTCCATGTCGTGTTAAATCACCTAGACGACAAAGTCTCACTTGAAGTGTCGAACACTGGTCTAAATTTGACGCTGCCTAAATAAAGGTACAAATATGAATTGGTTATCCTGTTGCAGCAGTATATCTCATCTGCAACAAGTATTTGTGTAGAAGTGTGTAGAAGTAAAATCACATCATGGTACTTTCTTACTTTGTGAGGATTAAACGGATGACCAGCACTCAAACATCTTTGTGTCCAATTGTAATAATCTTTTCCGGGTGGGTTTTCGTGTATCATCCATCTAATACAAATGCAAATGCTTTATTTTTTTAACATATAATTAATAATTTATTAACTATTAATGAATACAATTTCAATTCAAGGACCTTTGTATTATATCTCAATTTTTTCTAGAAAAACACCATTTTGAAACGTATGCTAAGATCAGTATTCATTTTTCTTAAGAATTTTCTGAAAAAACATAAATTAAAATTTTTTAAGACACTGATAATTGACTATAATTCACCTATGTTCAGCTGAATTATTTAATGCACTCCCATCAGCATGGACTAGATTCTCCACTATAATTACAGTATCCATCTCGGGCTCATTTTCCGGTTGGCGAAAAATTATTCGGCCGACGATAGGATACCTAAAGATAACTTCTGCAGTTAACATTGGCATGTGACCAGCATTATGAGGTAGTTGAAGTAATATATTCCCACAAATCCAAGGAGACACCTTTTTGCTTCCCGTCTCGTTGTAGCTGATAAGTTTAAATCAAATTTTTGTTATAATCATATTCAAATAAAAAAAATTCAATTTTTTGAAAATGTGTACAATTAACTTTTGCGGTGGTACACGTAAAGAAAATTTATTTATAATAGTGCTAACAGAAATCTATGTAGCATTCTATATAGAAATTAGACACAGGAACCTTGAAGGATGTACAGTAAAATTTTTTGGATGTAGGTACCCTATCCATCTAGGAATCTATGCATATCGCAACCCAGATAGATTTCTAGATAGTTTGGATTTTTATAAAGAATCCCAAATATGTTTATATGTAAGTTTCTGTATCAAATTTCTACATAGGATCCTATATAAATTTGTTCTTGGGAAAAAGTCAATGCTTCTAATTTATATTTGGATCCACAACACCGTAATATTGTAAGCTTACTTGTGAAGTACAAGAGATCTATGAGTAACGCTGTGTACACCGGAGAGTGGGAGATAAGTGTCCCAGTAAATTCCACTTAATTTTGCACTGCCGGCAAGAATCTCAGTGTGATAGGAACCCTCTTTTCGTCCTTGCAATTTACCAGATAAATCTCCAATAGCATATTGATCTTGAGTTCCATAACCTGAAATTATAATCGTTTATAATTTAAAAGGAATAGACAGAAAAATAAATTTTTGCTTCTTGAATAATATTTTAAAAGAAAAGTGATCCCAAAGGGCTACCAACTTAAAACTCGTTGTTTTTCAATTTGAGTACAACGTTTTAAATTAAATATGTTGGTATTAGTTGCCTTTGGCTTATAATATCAATATAATTTATTGTAAAAATAAATGTACACATTGCGTAATTACATACCTGGTGGTGGTATCTCAGATAAATCAACATTTGTTGGATTATACAATTTTTTTGTATTCACACATGGTTCACCTTTTAAATGAGAGATTTTACTTTTTATTTCGGGTAATTCATGAATTTGATAGGCCGCAATTTTCGTTTCATATCTCAATCTTGTCTCCAGGTCATTAATGGGATTTAAAGAAATATTTATCCATGTTGGATTGAATGGTGTATCCTGTAAAAAGCTTACTTCTCCTTTAATACCTTCAGATTCAATCAATACCCTATAAATTAGAATAAATTATAAGAGAATGTATAATGTTATAAAACAGGTAACTGCCCTGACAAAAAAATCCATGTGACAACCTGTATAGGAATTTGTCACAGGGACCTATTAAAAGGTTTTTATATGAGTTACTATATAAGTTCACACAAAGAATCCAAAGTAGCTTCATATTTCTGTATTTGATTTCGACGTAAAATTTTATATATGTTTGTTTATCAAAATCCTACGTACACATTGTTTTATAGGATTCTTTATGGATTTTTTTATCACGGTATAATACTCAATACATGATGGTTTTATCAAAAAAACATACCTGGCATTTATAGATTTTTTGTATTTAATTTTGGCACAGGCTAAAAACGAGTCACTGTGGTTTTGATGAAATATCACTAAATATAGAAGTCGATTCGGTCCGAGCAAGTCTGCGGGTAATAAGGATAATTCTGGATCTCTATATAAACTTTTGTATGTCTTATCTAATCCCGCAGATACCTTAATCTTGCCCAAACGTGCGTCTATATCGCCAATAGACTGGTTAAATCCATTGTTATTGGGATCAAATACAGTTTGTAAAATATTGCAATTTGTTTGGTCTGTAAATATAAATTTTAAATTTTGTTTGAAAGTAGTAAATGCGTCGACTATCGAACGATTAATTTATTAGACATTTTTATTTAGAACAAATAAATATATATTATGTAATGTAATCGATTTCGTTTTATAAAATTGGCGAGTTAACTTAAATTTTGAGATTCTGCATATTAAAAATTTGCGATAAAAGCATGATCCTGATATTTACATATAAAAAATATTCAATATATTTATAAAATCTGATAAAGATTTCAGCAACGAAAACTTGCGCTAACCAAAATTTGAGAGTATACCTTTAGCAGAATCAAAAATGTCAGTGACGTATATTTTCCATTGATGTTCAGTAAAATGAAGTTTATCAACTGTTTGTCTATTTATATGATATAAGTCGGTATAAATAATTGTATCAGTAATATCTTCCCCCGCATGACCACCTAACCAACGAAACCACACAGTTCCAGCTATAGGACCATAAAAGCGAGCTTCAGCAAGCTTTTCAGTATTTTTGTCAACAACCTGAAATAGATAATAAATGTATTATAATTTTGTAGTAAATTAAAAATATATTAAATCAAATAGATTTTCAGTTCAGTTTGAAACGCTACTTTTTCAAGCTCAACGTCGGTAAAGTAGTACCATTAAAGGAAAACAAAATATTTCTGGGCCGGAATTAGAAAATATTATTGCTAAATAAATATTAGTGCTAAATAAATGGATTAATAAATTTGCGCGCACAAAAAACAAGTAAGTAATACCGTAATTGAACTGCAAATTTTTCTTGGACTGTATATTTCCGTTAGGAGTAATCCTTTACCCCATAAACCATTTTCTCCTGTAATATTTAAATGTTTTATTTCGATGGAACCAGTTTCATTTCCAGGCATCATTAGTGGTCCTATTATGTCGGTCAGATCAATAATTCTGAAATATCATACACCAAAAAAAATTGTTTATTATATATTTTATGTAATGTATTACAAAATAACAAATTAAAACTGAATAGAATTGAAAATTTCATTAAAGAATTAATTTTGAAAGATTAAATGTAAACATTTCTTTAGACAATGTTTTACCAGAAAAATTTACCACCGTTTTAAACGATTTTTTTAACTTAATTCAACCATGTCACAGCTATGGAAATCTTTTTGGCGTAATAATCGTCTTCTCAAATTTGACACGAAATTGAAAAAATTGTTAACAGAAAATCGATCTATTTTCATCAATTTTATATTTTATTTCAATAACTTTATTATATTAATGAAATATAATTGAACATCGGTATTGCAGAAAACGTCCGCAATTTTTAATTTTGATGGATCTAATTAATCCATGAATAGTTAAATAAAATTTGCATTGCCGTCAAAGAAAGTAATACATTTTCTATGTAATATTAATAATTACTGAATAATTACTCACTCTTCTCCGAGGTACCGTTCATCACAGCGACCGTCAATAATGGTGTAATCAACCGGAAATTTCGTGATTGACCACAACCATTGTTGATCAGGATATTGAAGTGTTGTGTGTAAAGTGAATCTCATACGTATACCGCCGTCATTTCTGGGCTCAAACCAAATTTCACCGTGAAGGCCGCCTGAAGATATGTATGCAGCAAGCCTGAGTCCATTTGATACTGCCGCTGCATAAAACAGAATACAAATCATCTTCTTGCTTTTAATACTATTATTTACAGAAATACTTATCAATGTCAAATCAAATTTTTTTAATAATCAGAAGACCGAAGAATCATGTTTTCAAATGTTTTATTTTATTTATGATTACGTTTTTGTTTATGTTTGTGTTTTTAATTCTTGCTTTTACATGATTGTAAAAATAAGAATATTTTCATATCGTTTAATTTTACCTGTAATTTTTACCGATATTCAAGAAAAACAATGTTATGGAATTGGGCGATTATAAATATATTATTATTGGGTGATTATCATCCATGTAAATATATAAAGTTAAATGATTCAGGTTTTCGATCGTTTATGCTTACCACATAGTAATAAAATAAACCACCGCATTCTGATCTTCAACACAACGTTGAACAATGCCCAGAAATATGGATAACGAAATTCCTCATCATTCTGTGAGAATTACTTGCGTCGAATTTCATGCCGTAGCAGACTGAGAATCCTAAGTTGCACGTACCAAGGTAAAACGGTATACTTTCTTCTTCTCGTGAATTTTAGTGGTGGGAGATGGTTGGAGAACGTTGATGTTACTTCTACGTACAATACATTCCCGTTTTGTAACAGCTGGTGAAATTTCGTTTTTAATTGTTCAATAATACATATATCATATACATATAATAATTCATAAAATTTGAATTATTAATTTTACGTATTTTTCATAAACAAAATGCCATTTTATCTCGTATTTATTCCTTAGAAAGAATATGTATTTATATTTATTATTTATAAAAAAATAAAAGAAAAGAACATGATTGAAAGTAAATATACAATATAAATATACAATACGAAATAATTATAAGTCAACCTAAATGTTGTAATAATTTCTATAATTTAAAGTTTTAAATTAATTAAAATGAACAACTTTTTTAATTAATTATTAATTAATTTTTGAAATAAAAAGTCCAAATAAAAGTATTTTATGTGCAAAAAAATAATTCTCTCTTTTCTTAGAAAATTACATTTACTTTTTCTGAAGAAAGTGAATCACCATTATTCATCCTTTTTCTCTGCGTCAAAATTAAAAATGTCCGAAAATGACGTAAAGGGATTCTCTTTCTTACCTCTAAAAGTTTACACAGTTCAATAAAGTTTGAAAGTTTCTTACTGTTAGTAATTCATTGCTAGCAATTCTGCGTATTCGAGATCAACGATAATGTACAAACTCTATGTTGTCATGAAATATTTAAATAAAACTCTTATTTCTAAAATAGCAATTAAGGATCTTCGTTCCTAAATTGTCAATGAAAAACCCCCATTCCCAAATTTTCAATTAAAAAATCCTAATTCTTGAATTAAAAATAAAAAACCTCTTATATAAAAAAAAAAAAAAATCCAAAATTGCAGTGGAAAGTGTCCATTTGCTACAAAAGCAATGCAGACCCCTTTTTCTTAAGTCACCAATAAAAATTCCTATTCTCAAATTGACAATTAAGAACCTCCATCGTCAATTAGCAATAACAAACCTTCATTTTCAAATTGACAATAAAATATCCCCATTACCAAAAAAGCAATGAAGAACCCGCGTTTCAAATTTGCACTAAAAAACCTCCATTCTCAAAATGGCAATGGAAGACCCCTATTTCCATAAATAACCATGAATAATCATCATTTTCAAACTGGCGTTGGAGAACCCCGTTCCTAAATTGCCAATAAATAGCAGGGTGTCCAGCGTCCTTGAATTGTTTAAAAACCGGAAATATACATGGATTTTGTTCAACCCTTGAAAATGAGGGAAATATGCGAGAATTTCATTTTGATCCTTGAAAAAAATTTTTTTCATACATATACAAACTTTTTAATTATTTCAATATATGTAAATTTGGTCATTCTCTTCAAAAGTTCACTTTTAAAGGAACATTTCTGAGTCAAAGATTTTATCGGAAAATTGATTTTTCTATTTAAATTATGACGCTTGAATAACTTTTTTTGCATCTATAAACGAGAACTTCAACATATATTTTGTTTTGATCCCTCAACAAAAATTATACCTCGTGCGCATGATCCGCACATGTGCCTTGATTGATAATTTACCAGATATTTTATCCTTGAAAAAATTCTTTTATCCGGGAAAAAAACCGAGATTTATATGGGGATATTTTTTCAACATATCGCTGGACACTCTGAAGTAGGATTAGTTTTTCGCCCTTGGGAATTTCTCTTATCCCACAGACTTGTTTGGAATGCGGATAGGAAGGTTTTAAATAGGAAGGAAAAACGTTAAGATTTTAAAAATAGGAAGAAAAAACAAACAAGAGGAATAAAAAGAAGGAATTTTGAGGATCCGATAATTTCTAGACCATTTTATGTTGAACGAAATCGGTAATAAAAAAAAATAAATTAATAAATAAATAAATAAAAAATAAAAAAAAAGAAACTTGGAAACAGGGATTTTTCATTGTTACTTGGGAAATGAGTGTTTTTCTTTCTATCTATCGATTTGATCAATATCTAATAAGCTTTAACTTTTAATTCTTCGCTTATTTCCACGAGATTTCATTAAAATTTTCTATACGGCCGAAATTATCATTACAGACGATTTCTTTGAAGTGATAATTAACAGACTTTCTTTTCAAGCAGCATATTCGCTATTATCACACTCGGCCATACGTAGCCCCGATTTCTTATCACCCTATCATTTGCATTCTCATCTAAATGTGAAAGGATCGCCGCAACGTCCTAACAGAGAGATTTAAACTACATCGCTAATGCTCGACGTAACACTGGAACGAGGATGAGAATCCATGATACCGCCGGCCAGATTGTGGCTATACGGGGCTGTTTTAGACGCCTCTCCCTCGACCATGCGCTTGCGCCCGCGCTCACCCTCGACTTCCGCTTTGCGTTCTCGCTTCCGATATTAAGTATACCGGGTCCTGGACGAATATCGCCTGGCCGAATCTCGGAACGTCAGTGTGCCGAAGTCTCGGCCAGGGCGCGCAGCAGCTCCCCCTCGTTTCTTTCGCCAACCGAAACCAATTTGTGATCCTCGTCTAAGGTGAAAAGTGTTTCAACAATCACCCCATCTTTGGTTTACCGACGCATGATTAACGTTCATTTTCGGCTATCATTGGTTAATCTCTTGCATACACGTTTATCGTTTCGCGCGCCATGTGAACGGTAGCCTTTCTGCTAATCAATTACTACACTCAGTTTTGTTGGTACCCAAATTAGAGTGCCATTGTTTGGGGTCAATGTTTGAATGAAATCTTATTTCGATCCAATCGTGGATTTTTTTTTTCATCCTAGTGCGAAAAGCGATAATAATATAATGTATGAAAATTTAAGGTGATTGAGGATCTATTGTGATG
Source organism: Aradophagus sp. ZL-2020 (assembly GCA_022817685.1). Classification (NCBI taxonomy): domain Eukaryota; kingdom Metazoa; phylum Arthropoda; class Insecta; order Hymenoptera; family Scelionidae; genus Aradophagus; species Aradophagus sp. ZL-2020. Next base: position 13,660 of record JABFOV010003946.1, read on the forward strand.
AACGAGCTAATCGTGTGAGATAATCTGCCAAGTGTTGAAAATGCGCACGTTGCAAGCTTGGGGAAATTAAAACGGGGAACGGAAAAGAGTCGACGATGGTATTGAATACTTGATGGCAAATTAACGAAAATGAAGGGCGTACTTTTAACTCTAAGTGTACTTTTTGCTGGTGAGTTTTTGTTTGTTTCATACGCGATAAATGAGGTGCAATTAAAGTGCTTTTAATTTAATGTTTCAATTTGAAATAATTTGCAATTATAATGATTAATTTTAATAACGTTTTCCAATTTTAATAATCATTGTTTATTTTAATAAGTATTGGAGAAACAAAAGTAATTAAATCAGCTTTTTTTCTAATGTTTAGTTTTATTATCTTTTGTTCTTGGTATATATTTTTTTATATACGAATTAACATTCACAGTGTGATATAGTCTCTGCAAATTTTGCTGAACTAAGTTTAAAGTCGTATTGGAAATTTGTCACCGGAATTTCCGGGCAGAAACATATTATTTCCTTTCAAGATACTTCGGCAAGGTTAACATGACCGAGAAATTCCTTAATAAAGATTTGAAATTCATGTTGGAGATTTGTTGTTAGAATGAATATGCAAAATTTTACTTTCGCCTTTTACAATTGTCATTGGGGGAAATTTTCAGCCAAGAAAAAGAAAAAGGTTGAAAATTAAAAAAGTGATATTTTTTTTGTTTAAACAATATTTCCCAGACAAATGGTTAAAAAAGCATATTTTAATAGATATAGTCGAAAACAGAACTTGGGGTTGTGCAGCTTTTTATGTTCAAAGATATTTACAGAGACTTGAGTTCAATTCTTGATTGTTTTCTATTTTTTGTTTACTTTTTTGTTTGTTTTTTTTATTTTCTCTTTTTATTGTTAGTTGAAAATATTGATATTTTATAAAAACTGTGCCGTTTAAATATTTAATGTTAGAATATGCTAATCGTATGTATTTATGAATTTCAGTTCACTGAAATATGAATTTTATGTACGAATAATACTAAAAATATTTCTTTTGTTATTCTATGTAGGGATCGCACGTTGCAGAAGCGATGACGAGGATCGCGAATTTGACACTGATTCAGAGTCCAATAAACAAGGTCCATACTTTGATATATCCGCTTCACGCAACGTGACAGCATTAGTTGGAAAGACTGCTGTTTTGAATTGTCGCATTCATAACTTAGGTGAACGAACGGTATGTATACTTATAGCATGTTCAGTGCCCAGGGTAGATCGAATCGATCGAGTAAATCGAATAGACTCGTGTTCACAAAATTGAGGGTTGGTTGGATCTAACCGAAAATCGAATC